>CAUYSK010025580.1:0-91192 GCA_963575035.1 Avahi laniger | reverse complement strand
AACTAAAAATAGAAAAAATTAGCCGGGCATGGTGGCACGTGCCTGTAGTCCCAGCTACTCGGGAGGCTGAGGCAGTAGGATTGCTTGAGCCCAGGAGTTTGAGGTTGCTGTGAGCTAGGCTGATGCCACGGCACTCTAGCCCGGGCAACAGAGTGAGACTCTGTCTCAAAAAAAACAAAAAAAAAACCCAAAACAACAAAAACTATCTTGTCTGGTGCATACTCACTGAAGATTGCAATGCGTTTCTGGTGGATTTTGACCCTTTCAATATTGTATATTGTCCTTCACTGTCTCCGGTAATTATCTGTGTTCTGAAATCTACTTTCTGATAGCCACTCCTGCTTTCTTTCAATGTTTGCATGATATTTCTTCATCTTTTTGTTTTCAACTTGCCTACATTGTTTTATTTGAAGTGAGTTTCCTATATACAGCACAGAATTGGGGCATGTTTTAAATCTGCAAATATTTGTCTTTTAATTGGTGTATTATACTATTTACATGCAATACAATTATTGATAGGTTGAGCTAAGTCCATCATTTTATTTTTTATTTTCTCTTTGTTCTTTTTTCATTTTTCTGTTTTCTTTTTCTTGCCTGCTGTGGATTGGTTGAACATTTTTTTAGAATTCCATTTTTATTTACCTATAGTATTTGGAGGTATAGCTTTTTTAGCTATATCTATGTATAGCTTTTTTAATGGTTGCTCTAATTTGTCAAATAATTCTAACATCTCTGTCATCTTGGTGTTGGCATCTAATGATTGTCTTTTTCCATTCAGCTTGAGATTTTTCTGGTTCTTATTTTTTAATTTTTTAAAAATTTTTTTATTTCAGCATATTACGGGGGTACAAATGTTTAGGTTGTGTATATTGCCCTTGTCCCACCCGAATCAGAGCTTCAAGCATGTCCATCCCCCACACAGTGTGCAGCTCACCGATTAGGTGTGTATGTACCCATTCCCTCCTCCCCTCCCATCTGCCCAACACCTGATGAATGTTATTACTATATGTGCACTTAGATGTTGATCAGTTAATACCAATTTGACGGTGAATCCATGTGGTGCTTGTTTTTCCATTCTTGGGATACTTCACTTAGTAGAATGGGCTCCAGCTCTATCCAGGATAATACAAGAGGTGCTAGATCACCATTGTTTTTTGTGGCTGAGTAGAAGAACTCCATGGTATACATATACCACATTTTATTAATCCACTTATGTATTGTTGGACACTTGGGTTGTTTCCACATCTTCGCAATTGTAAATTGTGCTGCCATAAACATTCTAATGCAGATGTCTTTTTTATAGAATGTCTTTTGTTCTTTTGGATAGATGCCCAGTAATGAGATTTCTGGATCAAGTGGTAGTTCTGCTTGTATCTCTTTGAGATATCTCCACACTGTTTCCATAGAGGTTGTACTAATTTGCAGTCCCACCAGCAGTGTAAGAGTGTTCCTGTCTCTCCTCATCCATGCCAACATTTATTGTTTTGGGACTTTTTGATGAAGGCCTTTCTCACTGAAGATAAGTGATATCTCACTGGAGATAAGTGATTTGCATTTCCCTGATGATTAAAGATGTTGAACATTTTTTCATATCTTTGTTGGCCATTAGTCTATCTTCTTTTGAATAGAAGGACTGTTCATGTCCTTTGCCCACTTTTTGATAGAGTTGTTTGATTTTTTCTTGCTGATTTTCCTGAGTTCTATATAGATTCTAGTTATCAGCCCTTTATTGGATGTGTAACATGCGAATATTTTCTCCCATTCTGTAGGTTGTCTGTTTGCTCTCGTGATAGTTTCCTTGGCTGTGCAGAAGCTTTCTAATTTGATCAGGTCCCATTTATTTATTTTTGTTGCTGCTGTGATTGCCTTTGGGGTCTTCTTCATAAATTCTTTGCCTAGGCCGATGTCTATAAGAGTTTTTCTGACATTTTCTTCTAGAATTCTTATAGTTTCATGCCTTAGGTTTAAATCTGTTATCCACAGTGAGTTGATTTTTGTGAGAGGTGAGAAGTGCAGATCCAGATTCAGTCTTCTACACGTAGCTATCCAGTTTCCGCAGCACCATTTATTGAATTAAGGATTCTTTTCCCCACTAATTTTTTTTTCTATTTTTGGCAGAGATGGGGTCTCACTCTTTCCTAGGCTGGTCTCAAATTCCTGGCTTCAAGTGATCCTCCTGCCTCGGCCTCCCAAAGTGCTAGGATTACAAGCGTGAGCTACCGCGCCCGGCCTGAGATTTTTAGAGTTCTTGATATGATGGGACTTTCCACTGAAATCTGGACATCTCACATTACGTGGCACGACTCTGGACCTTACTTAAACCTTTGTTGAGCTTGTTTTCCCTGGCACTGCCGTGGCAGGGAAGTAGGAGTGGTGCCACCTCATTGCTTCCAGGTAGAGGTAGAAATGCAGGTTCCCACCTCTCTTGGCCGCTGAGGTGTGGGGGCTCCTTGTTGCTGAAACCCGGGAGGGCCACAGAGGCAGCCAGCAGGGATAAACTCTCCGCCCCTGTTGGGCCTTCCCTGGCCCCACCCAGCAGGGGTGTTGAGGTCCCTGTGACAGTCTGGGAGCCCCTGGCCTTAGCGGGTGGTGGCAGGCCGCAGACTCGTCTGCGGTGTTTGGCTGCAGTAGAGTGGGTATTGCCGAAGAGGTTTCTGTCCTGAGTATGCCTTTCCTGGGCGCTTGGCTAAGGGAGCGGGCTTTCCTGTCTATGCCCACAGGCACATCTGGGTTGCTGGCTCCTTCTGTTCCAAGTCTGGGACACAGGAGGCAATACAGAACACAGGAACTCACCACTACGTCATTCCTCGGGTCCCAAGGACCCTAGCTGGTCTGTCTTCTCTCCACCTTTCAGAGTATATGTGCAGTCCAGGGAAAAGTGGGTCTACTCCATATTCCCAGAAGCAGAAGTTCCCTGTCTAGAAGGTTTTTATTTTAACCAAGCTGCCTTTGGGACGTAACTGTTACTAACCCAGGACGGGTGTCCACATTCCCTTTGGTCGACTTAGGGAGGCTTCCTCCAGAAGGGCTTTGAGACACTGTGGCTGAGAAAGTGGACGTGAGGACATCAGCACCGGCCATGTCGCGTCCTTGTTGCTCCCACCTTCAGCCAATGAGCCCCCACCCAGGACAGCGCCTGCAGCGGGTGCTGACTGGAGCGGCGCAAGCCCTGGCGTGGGCAGACTATGCTGATGGTTTCTGATTTTCTCCAGAAAGGAGGAGAACCGCACCATCCATCCGAGGGCCCAGGCGAGAGGCCAGACCACCACCTTCCCTCTGTAATAACCTTCTTGCTTCTTTCCTCAGCTCACTTAGGGGACCCGTTCCTCTGGACAGCCAGAGCCCTGAGCGCTGGCCTCTCCTGCAGGGGGCTGGCCTCTCTTCCGGGCGACCCACTGCAGGGCCTTGCCACGTGGGGTCAGTCTGCGGTGGGAGCGGAGCCAGAGTGGGGCACTGCGGGCCCCTGCCACAGCCTCTCTCTGGCCACCTTCTAATCAATCAGGAAGGAAGGGCTCCCACGGAGGCGCCCACTGCCCGAGTCCAGCCCGCACCTGCTCCTCCACACTCGTCCTTGGCCGTAACTCCGGCCCTGAACTTGCCAGCCCAGGAACCGCTGTGGAAATTCCACCCCAGTCCGCCCACCGCCAGCTTCGTGGGTCAGACACTGTCCCCGAGCACGCGCTTCCACTGTAAAACTCGGCATCACAGTCGATCCGAGATGGCAAGGCACGCTGCCCCGTCTCCCTGTGAGGCCGCGTCTGTGGCTGGAGGGTAAATGGCTGCAGGACGGAGGAGGATCAGTCTCCCGGGTCCAGGGGGGACGCGCTGGTGGGACCTGCTTGATAAGATGCCTGCTCTGTCCCCTTCACACCCCCACTCACACGCCCGGGGGTGGCCTGAATAAGCTACTTGCCATCGATCCTCACTCAGAGCCTGCCTCTGGAGTCATAAACAAAGACACCCTAGTTTCAGGGCAGCCGCCAGAAGCCCTCTGTCCAAGCTGCTTCTCGCTCCTGGGAGCCGCGCGGCGGCGGGCAGGGGCCGTGGGGAGGGCCGCAAGCCTCCCTCGCACACGCGGCCCAGGCTCGGCCGCAAGGCTGCCGGGGGTCTGCTGCTGCCCAGTGCGACAGCTTCGCGCGGCCCCGCGGCCAGTACAGGGAAGAGCCTCCTGGGCTGTTCTCCGCGCATAGCCGCGCCACAAAAGGCCCCTCTTCACCCCAGCGTATTCGGTGGGTCCCAAGCAGGAAGTGAAGCGTGAAGGGTGCAGGGCTGAAAAACAAACCTGGTTACGCCTGCCAGGAAGAGCTATCCGCACCCTTAGGCCAGTCCTGCCTTGCGGAGGGGCGAACCGCAGGCGAAGGTTTCATGCTGTTCCGTGCGATACTGTTACCTGCTGTACATAGCATATGCTAGCTATGCTGCTTGCTCTACATATTATACGCTTGTGTATTCCATGCTATACATGCGTATGTCGGTTACTTGTCATGCATTATGCCATAAATGTTACGTGGTATACATGTCATGTGCTATGCATGCTGCATGCTACAATGTATACATGCTGGGTCTAGTACATGTTATGCAAGTTGTGTGTTACATATACTACATATGTTATGTACTACACGTGCTACATTATATATTATACACTATGCTATGTGCTATATATGTTATTTTTGTTACATGCTATATATATTCCACATTATGTGTGTCACATGCTAAACATGTAGATATGACATATGTACATGCTTTATGTGTTGTATGTGGTATATATCACATGTTATATATGTTGCACGCCATGCATGTTATACACTATGTGTGTTACATGTGACTCCTCACAGACACTGGTCAGCTGAGTCCAGTCTCCCTGGAAGTGCTGCCCCTGGCTGCAGCGGGAGGCACTGTCTTCAACTCTGAGCTCTATGGACACAGCTCTGCCTACCAAGACGCCACTGCAAGATCCCAGGCCAGGCCCAGAGCCGTCTAAGGGAGGGGCCACCTGTACTACTGTCTGGACATGGCTAGGGCATGGCCAGCAGCGAGGGACCTTTGTTCTTTTTTAAATCTGTGTCTTTTGAATGTACCATAATTTGTTTATCCATTCTCCTATTGTTGGACATTGGATTGTTCTGAGTTTTTACCTATTTATAAATGAAGTTGCTATTAAATTCTTTATGTAGACCGTGTTTTCATTCCTCTTGGATAAGTAAGAAAGAGTGGAATTTCTGGGCCATATAAAATTGCATTTTAACTTTATAACAAACTTCCAATTTTCCAAAGTGTTTGAACTAATTTACCCCTTTAGGCAAGAGATGAAAGTTTCCATTGTACTGAAGGACATCTTCGTTGCTTTCAAGTTTTGGCAGTTATGGATAAAACCAGTAGAAACAGCATTTTATCAAATGTTTTTTCTGCATCTATTGATATGATCACATGATATTTTTCTCTTTTTTAAATTTGCAAATATTATGGGAGTACAAACATTTTGGTTAAAAAGGCATTATAGCCTTTGCCTCACCCAAGCCAGGGCTGCAAGCATGTCCTTCCCCCATACAGTAGGCTCTGCACCCATTAGTTGTGAATTTACCCACCCCACCACCTCCACCTGACCGGCACCCAATGAATATTACTTCCCTGTGAGCACCTTAGTGTTGCTAGGTTGGCACCAATTTGGTGGCAAGTACATGTGGTGCTTGTTTTTCCATTCTTGCGATACCTCACTTCAAAGAATGGGCTCAAGCTCTATCCAGGATAATATAAGGGATGCTAGTTCACCATTGTTTTTTGTAGTTGAGTAGTATTCCATGGTATAAATATACCATATTTTATTAATCCATTCACGTACTGATGGGCACTTGGGTTGTTTCCACATCTTTGCAATTGTAAATTGTGCTGCCATAAACATTCAAGCACAGATGTCTTTATTACAGAATGTCTTTTTTCCCTTTGGGTAGATGCCTAGTAGTGGGATTGCTGGATCAAATGGTATTTCTATTTTTAGCTCTTTGAGATTTCTCCAAATTACTTTCCACAGAGGTTGCACTAATTTGCAGTCCTTCCAGCAGTGTAGGAGTGTTCCTGTCTCTCCACATCCACACTGGCATTTGTTGTTTTGGGACTTTTTGATAAAGGCCATTCTCAAGGGAATTAGATGATATCTCATTGTGGTTTTTTTGTTTTGTTTTGTTTTGTTTCAGCATATTATGGAGGTACAAATGTTTAGGTTACATATGTTGCCCTTTCCCCCTCTTCCTCCCCTCCGAGTCAGAGCTTCAAGCATGTCCATCCCCCAGACTGTGCACATCGTCATTGTGGTTTTGATTTGCATTTTACTAGTGATTAAAGATGTTGAGCACTTTTTCATCTGTTTGCTGGCCATTATTCTGTCTTCTTTTCAAAAGTTTCAGTTCATGTCCTTTGCCCACTTTTTGATGGGATTTATTTTTTCTTATTAATTTTCTTAAGTTCTATGTAGATTCTTGTTATCAGCCCTTTATCGGATGTGCAGCATGCAAATATTTTCTCCCATTCTATAGGCTGTCTATTCACTCTAATGATAGTTTCCTTGATGTGCAGAAGCTTTTTAATTTGATCAGGTCCCATTTATTTATTTTTGTTGCTGCTGTGATTGCTTTGGGGGTCTTCTTCATAAATTCTTTGCCTAGGTCAATGTCTGTAAGAGTTTTACCAACATTTTCTTCTAGAATTCTTAAGATTTCATGCCTTAGGTTTAAGTCTGTTATCCATCGTGAGTTGATTTTTGTGAGAGGTGACAGGTGGGGATCCAGTTTCAGTCTTCTACATATGATTATCCAATTTTCCCAGCACCATTTATTGAATAGGGATTCTTTTCCCCAGTGTGTATTTTTGTCTGCTTTGTCAGAGATTAGATGATAATATGAGGATGGTTTTATATCTGAGTTCTCAGTCCTGTTCCAAAGGTTTATACCTTTGTTCTTGTGCCAGTACCATGATGATTTGGTTACTATAGCCTTGTAGTAAAGCTTGAAGTCTGATAAACTGATGCCTCCCAATTTGATCTTTTTGCTTAAGATTGCTTCGACTATACAAGGTCTTCTCTGGTTCCATACGAAGCACAGAATTATTTTTTCTAGATCTATGAACAATGATGATGTATTTTGATAGAGATTGCATTAATTCTGTAGATCACTTTAGGTAGTATGGACATTTTAACAATATTGATTCTGCCAATCCATGAGCATGGTAGAGTTTTCCATCTATTTATATCTTCCACAATTTCTTTTCTCAGTGTTTCAGAGTTCTCCCTATGTAGGTCTCTCCCCTCATTCATTATATATATTCCTAAATATTTAATTTTCTTTGATGCTATTGTGAAAGGTATTGCATCTTTGATTTGATTTTTGACTTGACTGTTATTGGCATATATGAATGCCACTGATTTGTGTGCCTTGCTTTTGTATCCTGAGACTTAACCGAATTCATTTATCAATTCCAGCAGTCTCTTGGTTGAATTCTTAGGATGTTCTAGATATAATATTGTCAGCAAAGAGTGAGTGTTTGATCTCTTATGCCTCCATTTGGACACTCTTAATTCCCTTCTCTCATCTGATTGCTGTGGCCAGGACTTCCAGTACTATGTTGAATAGAAGTGGAGATATTGAGCAACCTTGTCTGGTTCCAGTTCTAAGTGGGAATGCTTTCAATTTTTCCCCAATCAGTATGATATTGGCTGTGGGTTTAGCATATATGGCTTTAATAATTTTAAGGTGTGTCCTATCTATGCCTATTTTGTTAAGCATTTTTATCATAAAATTGCACTAGATTTTGTCAAATGCTTTTTTCTGTGTCTATTGAGAGAATCATATGGTCTTTCTTCTTGCTTTTATTTATGTGGTGAATTGCATTTATAGATTTGCGTATGTTGACCAATCCTTGCATCTCTGGGTTAAAGCCCACCTGGTCATGACGGATTATTTTTTTGATGTGCTGTTGAATTCGGTTTGCTAAGACTTTGTAGAGGATTTTTGCATCTATATTCATGAGGGATATTGATGCGTAGTTTTATTTTTTGTTGTTTTGTCCTTTCCTAGCTTTGGTATCAAGGTGATATTGGCTTTGTAGAATGAGTTAGGGAGGATACCAGGGGCTTCTCTGTCTGAGTGTGTCTGGAGGTCTGTCGGGGAGCTGGGTGTCCTCCTGTGGGTCAGACTGTACTGCGCTGGCTGGCTGGGTGGGCATGGAACTCCTGTGCTGTATTCCCTATTGTGTATCTTGTACTCTCCAGTCTTTTTGAATGTATCTCCCTTTCACCTTTTTTGTTTTCTTGCACTGTGCATCCCATGCTGTTTCTCTGCAGATTCACAATGCTGTTCTTGGGGGGAATAATCCACTCATGTGTAGCTATTCGAGTTCTTCACCTTCTTCTCTGGGAGCAGTGAGCCAAGAAGCCACCACTAACCCATCATTTTTTCCCAACCACAATGGACTTCTTTCTCAATTAATTTATTTTTTAATTAATAAATAAAAATTTGTATTTTTGGATTTATGAATTTGTAAAATTTATAAGTATATTTATAGTATATGGCATAATGTTTTGGTATACGTATACATTATGCAATGGCTAAATCAGGTTCATTAACATATCCATTATTGCTTATTCTTGTCATTTTTTGTGTGTGGTGAGGGTACTTAAAATCTACTCTCCTACCAATTTTTAAGTATGCAATGAATTATTATGAACTATAATCACCAAGTTGTACAATCTATCTCTTGAACTTTTTTTCTAACTGAAATTTCATATCCTTTGACCAACATCTCCTCATTGACTAGCATATCTGTATGTGTGTAGTATGTGCTCAATATATTTGCACTAACTGGACAAATTTGAAAACTTTATGACTTTAGACATCAAGTCATATATTAAATTTAAAATTAGCACAATAGTACTATTTTTAAACATTATTTGCAAAGTCACACAGACAATTATCTGACATTTTACCCCTAATGCCCTGAAATATTTATGTTAAAAGAGCTATACACCTGTTACCTTAACTGTAATTAGACTACTTCTCTTTAAGTGGAGTTTACTGATAGTGCAATATTACAGCTGATGGATTTAATCATGTTGAAGTTAATGCACTGGCACCTTATTTTTAAGACTGTGCCAACAGAAAGCATATTTTGAAGAAATACGAACCACTTTGTAATGAGAAAATATCTCCTATGAGTCATTTCCTACTATTCTGCTGGAGTGAGTTTTAGAATTTCATAATTTTAATGAAGCAGTTTATAGAAGGGTATTTCCTCAGAAGGTTTTTAGTAATGTACAAGAATTTTACTACCTTTGACAAATGAGTTTAAAACATAAATATGAGTAAAACGTGGTATTATATATAGCTGTTTTTCCCTGCCTGGTGATTTTATTGGGGCGTCTCTTTCCTAACACAGTAATATAGAATTTCTTAGTGCCTAACACATATAGAGTTGAACCTTGTTCTTGTTTGTCTTATTGTACATTTTCTGATGGATTGCAGATAGAATTACATTGATTAAAACGTAATAGTAAAACAATATAAGATTTAGTAAAAGCACTTACAAATCACAGGTGGACCTGAAGTGAATATTAACCTTTCCTCCTGAATAGCCATCTTATCAAGGTGTTCCATGTGTGGGAGGTTAGGTAGGAAAAGATTGATGCATGGCTAGTGGTATTTCTCCCATTGTGGTCTCAGGAAGGACGCCTGCTGACCTTCAGAGAGCACGTCACCAGCCCTGTTGGAGCCCATTGCACCTTGAGATGCTGCTGCTTTGCCCCAAATTAGCCAGCCCATCATGGGTTGTAATTTTTCAACATTCTGCAAGTGCATTTTATTAACTCAATTTAAAAGAGCAGAAGAAAACAAGCTTTATTTACCTGAAACAGTTGATGAAACTCCACGGTAAGCCACCACAGTGCCCAACATAAGCCAACTTCAGGAGACTGGAGAGTCCCTTTCAACCTTTTATGATCACTGACTTAAAATTCGATGTAATATAGTAAATAACAATATCATGTTTCGATTAATTCTACAGCTTTCCAGGGACACCTAGAACAGTAATGGAATTGGCAAAAGTTTATGTAAACAACCATAGTGACTCTATGTCTTCAATTTTATAAGACAAGCATGATTGCATGTAATTTATCTTTAGAAGTATTTTCTAAATGAGTTTCATAGTAATGATATTAAATAGGATTCTGAGGTCAAATAATTTTGTTGCTGTTGATGGTTATTTGAATATTTCATGAGGGATCTGAGAGATTTTATTATGCTCATATACATTGTGATTCTTCAAGCCTTATTTGGCCATAAATATTTTTATTTTTATCTCATTTTAATTTTTTAAAATTAAGATCATCCTCTTACTTTGAGAGATTGTCTATAAATAATACTCTTTTCTACTTTTGATGTGGCAATACAGTAGCTGTACACATAACACATTTTTTTCAACTATAGATTTCTGAGGCATTGAAAATAAAGAATACATGATCCCACTTATTGACAGAAACAAAAGTTTGTTCATCTGTGGTTTAAGGGTTACAAACCACAATGTTAGCAATAGATTTTGCATATTAAAGAGTGTTCTTGTGATGAACTATGCATCACAAAATATTGTTGCAAAGCTGTCTTTGCAATTCTTTCTCTTAGAGATTTGGCTTCATTCTTTCCTTAAGGCCAAATATTCAATTTGAGGCTTGGAAAGTTTCCTCATTATGCTGGGATGCAACTGTTCTTTAAGCTATACAAAGAGGCAATAAACATTGCCAAGAATCAAGATAACTATTTTATAGTGTTATGTCATCCCCAAAGAAGTCATTGGAAGTTGATAAAACAGCTCCTATAGGAACAAAGACCTTTGACTTAATGAAAACAACTATGTCTGCAGAGAATTGACCCACTCAGTAAAGCTGTCTTTTAAATAAAGGGACATTTTTCTGTTTGAAATGATCTCTCCTACCAAATACTGCCTTAAAATTTTAAATGAGCTGGGACCAAAAACCTTACCAAACAAATGAACATAATACTTTTGACTCGCTGGCTAGTAGTTCACCTTTGCAGAAAGTGCTGGAAAAGCACATCTGCCACATCTATAACAATGACAGGCTGACTCTCTGCCAGTGAAGCTTCTTCTACCTCCCAGAGTCCCTGCCTTCTCCTATCCTGTTTTAGAGCATCCTCTTAGAACCCCCACTAATGGTAGCATTTCAGGCACTGTAATAACACAGGGCTAGAGATACTTGGGAGCAGGAGGCTTGCTCGGTGCTCCAAATATCACGCTGCGTAAGCCAACACCTATTCAGTCTGTTATGAGAGGACTTGAACACGGGGCTGGCTAACTCACTTTAAATGGAAGGACACAGCACTCTCTGCAAGCATCTTTTTACCAGTAGCCTTAATATTCGATTTACAACTGTGCTAAAGATAGCTAATTATCCTTATTAGATTAAAGCACGAATGAAACTGTCTAAGGTGTTCCAAATGCATTCTGTGAGTCATGTTATCTGGTCTGCCAGGTGAAGTGAAGGTGAATTGTGACAGGAGATAAGAACCAAGGAATGCAAAGGTAACTTTATGTCAGAAAAGGACCAATAGAATGAGCAGCAACACTTCCCGGTAATCTCCCCCTCACTTTTCTGGCACCCGTTTATCACACTTGTACTTAGAGTGGGTCTGAGCCTCCCTGCCCTGCCTATTTCTACTCCATACAGGTTTCACAGGAGAGTGTCAAGATGACCTACCGTCCCAGTTTGCCCAGGATCGAGGGTTTTCCTGGGACACAGGATTTTTAGTGCTAAAACCAGCACAGTCCGGAGCAAGCCAGGGTGGTTGGCCACCCTTGTTAGCAAAGAGATAAATGCCCTTTGGGACCCTTTCTCTTTCCCTGCATCTGAGAGCTATGGTAGCTGTGATATCTCAGAGGAATGGAAAGAACATGGCTTTTAAAATGAAAGGTCATCGCTTACCTTGTTTGTGACTAGACAAGACAGTAAGCATTTTTCACACTCAGTTTTTACATTTGTGAAATGAGGATAGTGAAATTTATTTTACATGTGGTTAAAGGAATCAACAGACGGCCAAAGCTTGATACAAATAGAGCACTAAATACATGTCAACTTCCTCTAATTTTCACAGGTGTTTTAGTCTTTGAAGTTTATAAGCTACTACTTTTTACAAAAGACATGTAAGTCTAAATTTCTGCTTTAACTGACATCCCCAACCCTTAAATGGAGCCTTGTATTTAAGAAGTTATTTTATAGTCCTTGAATACACACGAATATTCAAGGCCTTTGAGGCGTTGTGTTATATTAGGTAAACATCTTTTCTAATAAAGATGTCTACACAGCATCAGATAACTTTGATTTGGTTATCTCAGTAGGAAAAAGTCAACTACTGCTTAAACTTATCATAAGTTAACGGCTTTCCTAATTTAACTTGTAATTTTAGTTAAAGTGGTGGATCTGGTATCTTTAGGCTGATTCTTCATGAATTATAGAGCGGCTCTAGGTTAGATATGGCACCTTTCAGCAAAGACATGTCATTTTATCTCACTTCATCCTCTTCTACTTTCTGGGCCTGGACTAGACTCGTCAACTCTAAAAATATAGCACCTTTCTGCTATGGAAAACATAAGCATATCTGCTCTGTGATTCTTAATATTTGCTCACATATTTATATCTCTGAAACTTGTCGAATTTGCTCCCACACGTTCGTTAACCATGGACTTCAAGCCAACTTTTGCACATAATGCAAAATCTTAAGCTAAGAAGAGAAAATAAGAGTTTGAGCTTATTTCACTGAAAATCAATGGATTTTGTCATTCTTTAAACATCTTTTTTTGTTGTTGTTCTATTCAATGTTTGCTATTAAAAAGTCAACAGAAATAATACTATTCTTCAAAAGTCAGAGGTAGGAAAAACTATGTGATACGGGGAGCCATTCTGAGGACCCCTCATGTGCTCCACTGACTGCATGTATTCTGATCACTCTAAAACTTTAACTGTGCTCATGCTCATCTCTGCCTCTATGCCTTTGTACATGCTGTTCTTCCTTACTGGATGCTCATACTATGCTCTCTAAAGTACTTGGCACATTTCTATCCCTTGATCAATACCTAGCTCAATGCAAAACTTTCTCCAGGAAAAATTAATGTTGTAACTTTCTGTTCACACAACTAAATCCTCGATAAATGGTGATCTCTAATTATAGCTTCATTAATTCTTGTATCTGTCTAGTGTTAAGTTCTGGCAACGTGTAAAAAAGTTAAATCAAGCCAGGCATGGTGGCTCACACCTGTAATCTCAGCACTTTGGGAGGCTGAGGAGGGAGGATCACTTGAACCCAGGAGTTCAAGACGAGCCTCAGTAACAGAGTGAGATCCCCATCTCTACGAAAAGGAAAAGAAAAAAAAAATTAGCTGGGCGTGGTGGTGCACGCCTATAGTCCCAGCTACTAGGGAGGCTGAGGCAGGAGTATCTCTTGAGCCCAGGAGTTTGAGGCTGCAGTGTGCTGTGATCACTACACTATATTCCAGTTTGGGCAACAGAGCGAGACCCTGTCTTGGAAATATAAATTAAATAAATAAAGGTGAAATAAACTTGTTGAAAGAATGAGCTAATAGATGAAAGACAAGTTTTAGGTTTAGTGTGATCATTAACTTACTGTGTAAACTTGAATAAGTCATTAACCTATATAAGCTTCAGTTTCTTTACCTATAAAATGAAAAGTGTTCGAATAGATTATTTTCGTCATTTATTGTATCATTGAACCCAACCAATAATGTCTCCTCCCCACCCCCAGAGGCAGATTTTACATGCCAGCTCAGTGCCAGGTAACTCCCAGTGCTTCCTGTAGGTGAAGTGTGCCTTCCACTCATAGTCAGATGCCAATGGAAGTAACGGTGTGTCAGGTTTGAGTAGAGCTGGAGCCTGAGTTGGAGCTGTGGCCGACCTACGGCCCACCTGTACTGTGAACGAGAACTAGGCAATTACCGTTGTAAACCATTTGACTGACTTACTCCTTAAGTTTTCTGTTCTGCTCTTTTTTTAAACAATATTCTAGAATTTACTAAAATTTCTCTAGTGTTAATTATTACCACATATTTTAAATACATTTAGACAAAATGAATTTAAGAGCTGTGTGAGGCAGCATTAATTCCTTAAGCACATCTTCTAACCTGATTGTCACTGAACTTTCAGGGCAGCCTGAGCCAACCTGCAACAGGCACTTGGAAACCAACAGAAACTCAGCACAGAGGTTCCAGCACAACTCTCAGCACATACCTGTCACGGCAGGCAAACTCTAAGTTGGTCCTTCAATAACTCTCGCACATTAATATTCATGGCCTTATATAATTCCTTTCCCTTGAGTAACTTGCTTCCAACACACTGTCTCAATGCTGAGGGGATGTTGCTTCTGTTATTAGACTTCAAAGGACTCCGGCCTCTGTGTTGACAGCAGAGTCTCTCCTTTGTTGGCTTTGATAAAGCAAGATGCAATATTGAGAGTTCCACATGGCAAAGATCTGAGTTTGGCCTCTGGCCAATAGCCAAAAGGAACTGAGGCTCTCAGTCCAACAGTATGTGAGGAATGGAATCTCGCCAACAGCCACATGACCTTAGGAGTGAATCCTTCCCGCTCAGGCTTTCAGATGAGATGGCAGCCCTGGCCGACACCTTGATTGTCCCTGTGTGAGAGAGAGACCCAGGGAAGCTGTGCGTGGACTTTTGACCTGCAGAAGCCATGAGATAATAAATGTGCTATTTTAATTGCCTTAGTTTGTGGTAATGTTTTACACAGAGATAGATAACTGATATAATTCTGATTTATTAATCAACCATCTGTTCATCCTACAAATGCTGATCAAGTATTTATTATATCCTAAGAACAGTGTTGGCATTGGGCTATAACAGTGATCAAGCAGACATGGCTTTTGTTTTGTTTGGAGCTTACTGCTTAGTGGGGATGACACGCAGCCAATTTAGCAATTTCAACAACGTGTGGTGAGAAGGTACACAATGGGCACCGTGGGGCACTGTGTGTCCAGATGGCAGAAAAACCTGACTAGTAATGTTGGTGTTGAGAGGGTTTCTCTAAAAAGTGACATTTCATTTGAGGTCTGAAGAATAAGAAATTTATCAGATGAAAAATGAGAGGATTACTCCAGAGAGAGAGAGAAGACAAGCTTGATGACCTGGTGATGAATTTGAGAAGAAGATAAAGGTTCTCTGCCTGTGGATCTAGGAAGATAAGTCTATTTAGATATGTTGAGATGAGATTGTGAAGGCCTGGTAAGCTATTTTTCAGAATTAGGACTTTATTCTGAAGGAAATGGCTACCATTGATGATTTTTAACAGGTAAACATGGTCACACTTTATCTTTGGGAAGAACTCTGATTGAATTGTGAAGAATAGTTTACATCTTGTTTAGAGTTAAGTTGTAGAAGGGATTAGGGATTTACTACAGGAATTAAGCCTTATGCAAATGGGGAGAACCAGGGATGCAAGTGTCTGGAAAGGGAGCTTTGCATGAAAATCTAAGAAGCCAAGCACACCTAGCCACTGGAGGGAACATGAGGGGTTGTTATGGAAAGGTCTACGGCAAGTGCCTCTGTGTGGCTGCTTCCTCTGGGGTTCATAGGCAGGCATCTGATGGTGAGCCCGGGTTTGCTGTTAGCAGGCTAACAGTTGGCCAGATGAGCTGGGTATGCTCCTGCTCTGCTCTATGTTCTCTTTTGTCCATAGACTCAACACATCTTAATTGACTATAAAATTTCTTATTATGTTTATTGTCTGTCTCCTAATTATAAATATAAACTTCACGAGTGTAGGAATACTTGACTATTTTGTTTATTTGTATCTTCTAAGTAGGTTAGATCTAGCCTAAAAACAATGCCTGGCTAATTGAAGAAACATGATGAATAATAAATTTATACAATTTAAGTTATACAGGCATGTATAGGGGGTTTTTTGGTGTTAATTCTTCAAATTTATTAATTGGTTCTATTTTGTTTATGTTAAAATGATAAAAGTTTATCTCAAACATAACTACAAAATTTTAACTATTCATATACCAGAATTGAAAGCATTTCATCTTACTTCTTACTTTACTTCTTACTATAGATCGAAAATCAACTGAACTTGTCAAAAAAGATTTTTTTCCACTTCACAAATTCAGATGATAAAGATTAATTATAGAAAAATAAGAGGAAATTATGTTCCTAAATTAATAGTCACAAGGGAATATAAGTCATTTCTCTTTTTCTGTAATATTTATTTTCAGTTCATATCTGATCAAGTTATTTTGGATGGTTCATTTTCCACAAATTATTAATATGAAGTTTTCCCTGTGGTTCTGCACTTTCATATTATTGGACAGTTTCAACACTGATAATTTTCCTAATCTCTAATCCTGGTAAAGTCCTTATGCTTGTTCTGCATATTGGGACTTAGATCAGGTAGCAGAAGATTACTGTTTCCATTAGAGATGATGTCTTGTTAAGATATAATTGATTTCAATAACTTGTTCCCCTGAGATAAAGCCACTTTGAAGTTTCTTGAATAACTGCCATCAAACTTCTCATTATTTGTGCTCAACAATTTCTTCAGCATGAAAAGTCTTTTTACATATTAATGTTGCAAAGATATGCCTGGTTTTGATTCATAGATTCAGGTGTGGCAGTTCATTCCTTGCCCACTGGGAAACCCAGTAAAAAAGTCTTTTTGAACATGAGATTGTTTGCTCACATACACAGTGACTTCCTGGGGCTGTGTTTATGAAATTCTACTGCAAATGAATGCAGGCATCCTGGGGAGAGAATGGATTATCACACAAAGAATGTGGATTCTGCTTACATTATATATATATATATGTATGTATTTTATTTTATTTTTTGCTGTTTCTCCTTTACCTTCTACCTCCACCCTACTTCAATCCTGTACCACAAGCCAGAGCACCAGATGGACATTGTGGAAGAGGCTTTGAAATGAGACAGAGCTCGGGTTAAATTCAGCTCTGCTGGCAATGCCATTTACAAGCCACATAGCCTTGGGTATTTTACTTAGTTTTGTCACCCCTCCTCCCCGTTTTCTCATCTGCAATAGAGATTATTTCTATATCTCAATGTTGAATGAGAGTTTGAATTATATATATTGTGTGTGTGTGTGTGTGTGTGTGTGTGTGTGTGTGTGTACACCTACAGTCTCTGGGTTATGTTAGTCACTGGCATTAAAACAGGATTGACAACTAAAATGGGATAAAAACTTACGGTACATTAAACCAGCCTTTTTACTTAATGTGGAAATCAAATCTTAAAAGGATAATAGAAGTTAGAAGTGTGGGTCACATGATCTTAAAAAAAATCAAGAATCACTTTCCTAAGTTAATTTGCTTTAATTCTTTTTATTCTTTCTCTATTGTTATTTTTTCCAGCTTTATTGAGGTATAATTGACAAATAAAAAAGTATAGTCTATATTCAAGTTGTACAATGTGATGATTTGATATGCATTTACATTGTGAAATAATTACCTCAATCAAATTAATAAACACATCCATCACCGTACCTAGTTACCTAGATTTTGTGTGTGTGTGTTTGTGTGGTGAGGACACTTAAGGTCTACTCTCTAGACAAATTTCAGGTAGATAATACAGTATTATTAACCATAGTCACCATGTGGTACATTGGTCCCAGGACCAATTCATCTTATAACTGAAAATCTGTACTCTCTGACCAACATTTCCACATTGCCCACGACCCCACTCACCAGCCCCCGGCAACCACCGATCTATTAATACTTTCTGCTTCTGTTAGTTCCACATTTTTAGATTCCACATATAAGTGAGATCATACAGTATTTGTCTTCTGTGCCTGGCCTATTTCATTTAGCATAATGTCCAGGTTTATCCATGTTGTCACAAGCAGCAGGATTTTCATTTTTTCAAAGGCTGAGTAGATTTCCATTATGTACATATACCACATTTTCTTCATCCATTCATCTAATATTAAACACTTAGGTTGATTCCATATCATGGCTATTGTGAATAATGCAACAATGGACATAGGAGTGCAGGTATCTTTTGGAGACACTGATTTTATTTTCTTTGGCTATATATTCAAGAAGTGGAATTGCTGGATCATATGGCAATTTTATTTTATTTTTTTAAGAGAGAGAGTCTTTCTCTGTGTCCAGGCTGGTGGGAATTGACTAGCTCCTTCATAGCTCACTATAACCTCGCACTCCTGGGCTCAAGTGATCCTCTTGCCTCAGCCTCCCCGGTAGCTGGGACTATAGGATCACACCACCATATCTGGCTAATGTTTTTATTTTTTGTAGCAATGAGGTCTAACTATGTTGTTGGCCTTGAACTCTTAGCCTCAAGTGATTTTCCCACGTCCACCTCCCAAAGTGTTGGGATTACAGGAGTGGACCAGTGTGTCCAGCTGCCAGTTCTATTTTTAATTTTTGAGGAACTTCCCATACTGTTTTCCATAATTTCTGTGCCAATTTACAACAGTATACAAGGGCTCCCTTTCTCCACTCGCCAATCTTCATCTTTGCTAAAATTTGTTATTTCTTGACTTTTCAATAAAAAGCCATACCTAACGGGTGTAAGATGATATCTCATTGTGATTTTGATATTCATTTCACTGATGAGTAATGTTAGGCATTTTTCATATACTTGTTGACTTTTTATATGTGTTCTTTGGAAAAACATCTGTTCAGTTTCTTTACTCGTTTTTAAAATTGAGTTTTTTTTTGCTGTTGAGTTATATGAGTTCCTTATATATTTTGAATATCAAACCCTTATCAAATATGTGGTTTGCAAATGTTTTCCTGCATTCTATAGGTTACCTTTTCATTTCGATTATTTCTATTGCTGTGTAGAAACTTTTGTTCGAGATGTATTTGTTTCACCTGTTTATTTTTGCTTTTAGTTGCCTGTGTTTTTGGTGTTATAGCCAAGAAAATAATTGCAATGACCAATATCAGCTAGCATTTTTCCCTATGTTTTCTTTTAGCAGTTTTATGGTTTTAGGTCTTACATTTGAGTCTTTAATCCATTTTGAGTTAATTTTTTAATATTGTAAAAGATAAGAGTCCAATTTTATTCTTTTTCTTGTCGATATCCACTTTTCCAACACCATTTATTGTAGAAACTCTCCTTTCCCTACTGTGTATACTCTTGTCAAGGATCAGTTGACTATATATATGTGTTTTTTTTTTTATTTCAGCATATTATAGAGGTACAGATGTTTAGGTTACATATGTTTCCCTTGCCTCCCTCTCGCCCCCAAGTCCGAGTTTCAAATATGTCCATCCTTTGGGTGGTGTGCATTGCATTCTTTATGTATGCAAATACCCATCCCCTCCTCCCTCCTCCCCTCCTCCCCCCTCCCCCCTGCCCAACATTCAATAGATGTTATTCTTATATGTGCACTTATGTGTTGATCAGTTAATACCAATTTGATGGTGAGTACATGTGGTGCTTGTCTTTCCATTCTTGGGGTACCTCGCTTAGTAGAATGTGTTCTAGCCCTTTCCAGGAGTATACAAGAGATGCTATATCACCATTATTTCTTAAAGCTGAATAGTACTCCATGGTATATATATGCCACATTTTATTAATCCACTTATGTATTGATGGACACTTGGGTTGTTTCCACGTCTTTGCAATTGTGAATTGTGCTGCTATAAACATTCAGATGCAGGTGTCTTTCTTATACAGCATCATTTGCTTTTTTGGGTAGATGCCCATTGATGGAATTGCTGAATCGAATGGTATTTCTACTTGTATCTCTTTAAGATATATCCATATTGCTTTCCACAGAGGCTGCACTAGTTTGCAATCACACCAACAGTGCATGAGTGTTCCTATCTCTCCGCATCCATGCCAACATTTATTGTTTTGGGACTTTTTGATACAGGCCAGTCTCACTGGAGATAAGTGATATCTCATTGTGGTTTTAATTTGCATTTCCCTGATGATTAGAGATGTTGAGCATTTTTTCATATGTTTTTTGGCCATTATTCTGTCTTCTTTTGCAAAGTTTCTGTTCATGTCCTTTGTCCACTTTTTGATAGGGTCGTTTGATTTTTTCTTGTTGATTTTCCCGAGTTCTAAGTAGATTCTGGTTATCAGCTCTTTATCGGATTTGTAGCATGCAAAAATTTTCTCCCATTCTGTAGGTTGTCTGTTTGTTCTTGTGACAGTTTCTTTGGCTGTGCAAAAGCTTTTTAATTTGATCAGGTCCCATTTATTTATTTTGGTTGTTGCTGTAATTGCCTTTGGGGTCTTCTTCATAAGTTCTTCGCCTAGGCCAATGTCAAGAAGAGTATTTTCAACATCTTCCTCTAGAATTCTAATAGTTCCACTTCTTAGGTTTAAATCTGTTACCCAGCGTGAGTTGATTTTTGTGAGAGGTGAAAGGTGTGGATCCTGGTTCAGTCTTCTACATGTGGTTATCCAGTTTTCCCAGCACCATTAATACTAGCACCTTTTAAATTTTAATTTGTGAAAGCTGTTGATGTTGACAGCCATAACATCTGCCAGAAGAGAATGGTGCCCCCCTAATGCAGGGTCACCAAGGCTCATTCCAGCAGAGTAGTAATACAGGCCATAGTTAACAGTACCTATTTTTAGAGCAAATATCTAAACATATAAATAAATTACATAAATGAATGAGAAATCATGGGAAAAGGTACACTGTCAACTCAACACCCTAATTCTTCATAGAACAAATTTATAATTAAATCCAATTCCCATTTGTGGCACCAGATAAGATTGAAAGAATGCATACCTCTTTTATGCTTGTAGATCTAAGTTCCTATTGTCCCTTAAAGGTTATTATGTTCTAGGGTTAAGATGGCAAAGTTGGGAGATATCATCACTGCTAGTGAAAAACTTCCACAGACTCTTTTCTTTCATCTACGATTTAGTAACCTTGTGCTCGTATTTTTCCTTGTCTTTGGATCTGGCATGAATCCAACTGCAGAGTATAACCTATGATAAATGAGGGAATGAGCTTCCTCATTTATTAGGTTAAGTTGATGAGAGTTTCATCTCACTAAGGGTCACTGAAAGGAGAGAACTGAGGTTGTCAATTTTAAAAGGAAGACTGCTCTCAAAACACCCGATGAGAAAGAAAATAAAAACACCAACATACTGCAATTAGTGCAGAGGCTCCTAGTGTATGTGAGAAACAGATGTTTCCTGAACTTTCCATCATAATTATTGTTATACTTCAGGAAGATTCAGAAAGGAGGTGCTTATGAAGTCATGAGCAAGTTGTGAACTAGTTTATGCAGTTTATTCTTTGATTTTCAGCTCCACTCTGATAGATGAAATGGCCCATCATGTCAGTAGACTGGCCAACTGTTCCAATGAATTGATTGTTTCATTATATTGATAATTTGGCTTGACTGAAACAGGAAGCTTTTGCATATGCAGAATTCTGAGTGTGATATCCAAATGAAAAAAAACTAGCCTCCAATGGACAAAAGATCCAAAGGCATGAGCAGGCATTTCAGAGAATAGAAAAACACTAGCTAATAAACATAATCTTAACCTCAGCAATAATAATTTTTAGAAAACAAATGCCAATTTTCACCAGTCAAATTGGCATACAGAATCGACGCAAAAATAATTCATATCCTTTGATCCAGTAATTTTACTGAAAGCATGGTCTCTTTGGAGAACAATCTTTCATATGGAGAAAAAAACCACAGTGCACTAAGATATTCATTACAGTGTTAATTATGATTATGAAAATTTGGAATCTTAAATGTCCAAAAGTATATAAAATGTTTATATACTTTTTATATGTAGGTTTTTGTCATTACTCAAAATAGAATAATATGCAGCTATTTTTAAAAGGATGCTTATGAAATGTCTGTAATAAATGTAATATATACATACATAAAATCCATATTGTCTAGACCATACAGTGTATACAGTTTGGTAGCCTTTGTTCACCACTTAGCTTTGTAGCATCAGTCTTTTGCCCTGCCATTTATCATATTCTTTTCATGTTTTAGAAGTGTCCTTTTGATAAACACACTGCTGCATTTTACTTGCTAGAATGGCAATTATGATTAATTTGGATGCATTTATGCTTGTCACCCATCAAGCATCAAATGATGTTCTAAGTACCCTTAGAATCCATGTGCTTCTCAAGTCTTTTACAGTGTAACAATCCTCTAAATAGCAGATTTTTACTGCTAAATTAAATTTAAAATTCAATTACCATAAATAAGGGATAACACATCTGCATCTGTACATTTTTTCTCACTGAGCTCCGGGTATGATATCATTTCTTATTTCTTTAATGGCTCTTGTCATTTCTGAAGGAAGATGGACCCTACCTTTGAGCATAAAATTAAATGTTCCTTACTTCCAAAAACAATTAAGCCTCAAGGGTTGTATCTTGGAGCCAATCATAATACCCCTGGCATTTTGGTTCACTAACAAGTCTAGGAGATACAACTGGCTTTCTCACCTAAGAAATAAAATCTGGACTCTTTCTTGTAACACAGAAGTCCTCTCCATTGTGCATTCTACTCAAAGCCCTGCCTTCTTCACTGTCTCCCCACATTGTTTTTTAATAAGACCAACACACCCAATGCCTTCTTGCTCCTGTTTACACTATATTCTCCACCCTGAAATATCACTTCTTATCTTCTTCTCTCCTCCCAATCTTCCTTAGAAAAATGTACACCATTATTTATTAGGGGCCTCCTATGTGCCAGGAAGACTTGGTGGCACTTGGGTACATCATTAAACAAAACAAAGATTCCTGCCTTCACTATAATTTTCATTCTCCAGCAGGGGAAATAGAATAAACAATAAAGAATGACTAAGTAGGTGAAACAGGATATTGGAAGGTACTACGTGCTCTTTTACAAACAAAAAGTAGGGTATGGCAAGGGAGAATAGGAATGCCCAAGATCCCAAGTAAGCTGGAAAGAAACTGTAAGTTCTAAATTAACGTAGAAATATGGCTGTAGACTTCTTTGCTTTAAAGGAGAGTTTTAAAAAAATTCAGTCAGGAGAAGCTGATTTGTCCAAGATCACATAACCAGTTCGTTCAGCCCTAAGGACTGGAACTCGAGTTCCCTGAAAGTCATTTGGATTTTCCCATTGCACCACTTCTGTGCCACACAGTGGTAAAAGGAATAAACTTGGGAGTCAAAAGGACTAGGGTTTAAGCCCCAGCTCCATCACCTAAAGCTTTCTTATCTAGAAAATGAAGATAATTATAATACATGTACAAATCCATCTACATAAGTCAAAGGAAATGATACATAGGAGGCATTTAGACAGTGTGTGGAGTATATTATTAAATAAAAATTCAAATCAAATGGCATAGCAGTTTTGGGTTTTTTGTTTGTTTTTAATCTAATTAGAATACCTAACACTTACACTATAATAATGGACAGTAGGTTCTAATTTAAAACTTCATAATTTAGAGGGATTGCCCTCATGAATGGGATTAATACCCTTATAAAAGGGCTCAAGATTAAAAGGGGGCACTTTCTTGCCCTTCTGCCTTCTGCCACGTGAGGATATGGTGCTCATCGCCTCTAGAGGAACAATAAGGCACCGACTGGAAGCAGAGACCAGTCTCTCACCAGACAACAAACCTGCCAGTGCCTTGATCTTGGGTTTCCCAGCTTCTAGAACTAGAAGAAATACATCAATGTTCTTTATAAATGAGGTATTTTGTTATAGCAACACAAGTGGACTAAGACAGCATCTGTTATATGCAAAATTTTATATTCCTTAGAGATCTGTCATATGTAAGCTAAGGACATTGAAACTTTTCATGTCAGTAGATTTTCATTTTTTATTTGTTTGTTCATTTGCTTTAATGGAGCTGACTTCTGAAAGGTTTCAATGAAAAAAGAATCAATAACGCTTAGTGACCTAAACCAATCAGAGATCAAACAAAGCTGGAAGTCACAATAGCAGATGAAATTCTCCCTCAGGCACTGAATTGACTTGGATATTACTTCAATTTTGTGAAAAAAATGACTTTTCACAATATCCTCCAAATTTTCTGGAAGAATAGATGCTTCACTTTCTTCCATGATATGGAAAATCACAGCAATGAGGACAAAGGTATGTATCTTATGAGAAGAACATCTTTCTGTAATTTACCCAGTCTTCCAATGAGAGTAATTTGCAATATATCTTAAGAGATATATTCTATCCACAAATATGGATTCATATTTTTAGATACCCATCTGGTAGCATAATATTTTCTCCTAGACTCTAAGCACCTTTAGGGAAAGGCCTATGTCTTACACAATTTCGTTTTTATTCACAGCACCTAGCACAGTCCTTCTCTCATAGTAGGAACCCAACGAATGTCTAATCAACACATGAATTAATAAACATCTAGTGTCTTAGCTTACCCTTAGCTACTAAGAGGGTCCTGATATACCGCAAAAGAGGAAACCATTCCCATACATTTCTGTCTAAAGGCAGAAGCAAGGATAACAGTTTCATAGGTATTGGTGGCTCCTTGATAAACCCACCTCTCATGTAGATTATCTTCCAAGTTTAATTGTGAACTTGGATATATGACTTGTTTTGAGTTAATGACATCACCAAATGTAATGGAAGCAGTGCTTGATAAGCACTTGCACACTGAGAATTGATTTTCCGAAATTTTCCGTCTTAGAACCCATAACCATGCAGTAAGAAATCCTGTCCAACCTAATGGTAGCTGAGAAGTCACATAAAAAAAACAGAGACATCCCAGCCAACCAGCACCAACTACCAGCCATGGGAATGAAGCCAGCTTAGATGTGCCAGACCCTAATGGGCTTCCGTCTGACTGTAGCTTCATGTATGATTCCAGCCAACAACATATGGAACAGAAGAACCACTCAGTTGAGCCCAGCCAAACCCCAACTCATGAGAAATAATAAATTATCATTATTTTAAGCCATAACACTTTGGGTTATTTGATATGCAGCAATAGATAACTGAACCAGAGGGCAAAGTGTAAAATTGAAAAGATCCCTGGCTTAAGAGCCAGACATGGAATCTATACTGCCTCTGCCACCCACCAGTTTTGAGATGTCTTGGCCCATTGCAGATCCTATTACTATCTCAGTTTCTTCATCTGAATGGATAATGACACCTACTTCAAAGCATTACTGTGTGAACTAAATGAAAATAATGCTACCTATAACAAACGCCCCCACAATAGTTAGCTATTGCTGTGAGCATTACTGAGATAATATAAATAATATGGAATTTCTTTAAAATGTTATTGATGCAAATCTCATTCAATAGTTCAACCTGACCTGCAATATGTCACTATTTCTCACCTTTCCCTAAGCCTCTACCAGATCCACACATAAAGACGGATGTTAGAAGAGTAAATGGAAAAGCCTCTATTTTGGACTACTGAAGGCCTCTATAGCTTCCTGACTGCCCTCCCTCTTGACCTCCAATCCTGTTCTCCCATGATATTCCCTCATCAACACAGCGGCCAAGGTGATAAGTGATCTATCCAAATGTATAAATCATATCTCATCACTCTCCACCTTTAAACCTATCCACGGCCTAAATGTGAAACTTGAATAAAACCCAAAGCCTTTCCTCTGGCTTACAGGGTCCTCCCTGACTTGTCCCTGCCTTCCTTTGTCATCACTTGGTCCTCCTGTTTCCCCTCTGCAATATCCTCTCCAGCCAGACCAGAGGGATTCTTCGAATACCCCAAACGCACATCCGACTCAAGGCTTTGCCTTTGCTGCTCCTCCAACGTGGACCAGACATTCACATGTCTCCCCGGCATCATTCGTAGATCACCTCAGATGACAGCTCAGAGAAGCCTCTTCCAATCAAATAAGTAGCCCACACCCTCAGCCCTCTTACCACCAGTGGTTCTTAGTCACAATAGCTATGTTTTGTTTTGTTTCCTTTCTTCCTAATATATACAATGTGACATAATACTCATTATTTGTGTGTTTGCAAATTCATTGTCTGTTTTCACTGAAGAAAGGTGAAAGCCACAAGAGGTCAGGGTTTCTATCTTATTCATTACTTAAGCCCCTTTGCCTAGAGCAGGAGTTCACAAATTGTGGCCCGCAGGCTTGTTTTGGTATGGCACGTGAGCAAAGAATAGCTTTTACATTTTTAAATGGTTCAAAAAAATTTTTTAAATCAGATGACATGTAAAAATTATGTGAAATTTAAATTACAGTGTTCAAAAGTCTTCTTAGAACACAGACATGCTTATTAGTCAACATGTTATCCGTGACTCCTATTACTTTAAAATGGTAGAACTGAGTAGTCCCAAGGGAGACCACATGGTCTACAAAGCCTAAAATGCTGACTATCTGACCCTTTACACACACACACACACACACACACACACACACACACACAGAGAAAGAGAGAGAGAGATTACTGACCCTGATCTACAATAGTATCTAAGTTCTTACAGGTGACCAACCTATATGAGTCCATGAAAATTTTTAGAAAGAAAAAATATCAAACAGTGAAATTTCCTAGGACCCGGGGACAGTCAGCATTTGACCAGGACTACTTTTCCCCATGAAAAGCCAATTAAGTACAAGTTTCTGACTTGGTGCTTGGAGGTTTTCCAAGTTCTTTACTCTCCTCCAAATGCGCTGTCTTTCTGTAAGGAGAAGAATTCAACGTCTGCACTCTCATCAAGTGTTCTAATTGATCCACACACAGAGAAAAGCTAAAGGAACAAGACTGGAGATGCTGGAAAAATTAAACACAGATTCCTTAATAAAGCTGAAAATAGCTTAATAAAGCTGAAAATAGTCTCCTGGCATCCCAAGGCATGTTTATTTCTGTTTAAATAGATGACTTCCTATAGACTGTTATCAGCTCAGCAGGGATCCTGCGAGAGGAATACTTTCCTCCTCCTGTGCATGTTAAGCTCTTTTCTGATGAAATCCAGCCAGAGACTGTAAAATGCATCTGCCAATCTGGATAAAAACTATAACCATGGCCAAGTAATGCTAACACCCTCAGCCGCCCGCTTCTGGAGTGCTCTAAACAGATACAAAATAGCCTCATAGGAGACAGAAGATGGAAAGTTTGATAATTCTTTTTGGAGAAAGGTATCTTCTTGGAAAAAGAAGAGGAAAGTATCAGGTAAAAGAGTGATAGGGCCATTCTCATTAGAAATGTTGCTGCTGCTGCTGTTTGTTTATTTACTTGAATTTGAGGAGCTGGTGATGCTTTGGCCATTTCCCAATGGTACCCAGTGGTCCAGAGGGTACATGTCCTGCTACTACCACAGAAAAGTGGTAATTGGAACTACTATAGACCCTGGGCAGAAATTGGCCCATCAGAGGCTTCTCGGAGCTATCAGCAGGAGTAGACTGTGCCACCAGTAGCAGGAGGCTAATGGATAAGATTTTAACTGAAACTCCAAGGCCATTTCTAGAAGAAGTAAGAGGTCAAGACAGTATCGGAGAAGGGAGTTCACTCTGGAGCTGAGCATCAAAAAAAGGAAGGTGAGAACCATTCACTATCAAGGAAACGTCTGAGAAGAGATTAAGGAAAAAAAGAAGCATGTTGAAAAGAACAAATGATAAAACATGCTCTCGGAAAAACTGACATCGGGAAAGAAAAATGAAAACAAATAGGAAGGCTTTGAAGAGGCAGTGATAGTGCTGAAAACTAGCTTACAGAAAATAATGAATCTTTCTAATCATAAGAATTAGAGACAACTACAATGAGATACCTAATCAGGTTGATTCATCAACGTAAAAAGTTGAGCATTGGAAAAAAAATCAGATATTTACGTTAAAGCTTAAAAATCTTGTTATATAGATAAAAAACATAATCAGGGCAAACTTTTGTAGGTAAAATGAATTCAACAATAATTATAGAGTACAAAATAAGAAATGATGAGGGGAAAAAAGGAAAAGCTTTGCAGATCAGGTAAAGGGCAGACAATGGTACCCTTTCCAGCCCTGAATGTGCTCATGCTCTCTCGCTCTCTCTGTTTCCCCCTCCCTCACTTTCCTCCCTTCCCCTCCAGACATGTTTCAAGGCTCACATGAGGCATAACTTACTCTCAGGAGGTTTCTCTGATTTGCTTTCCCCCATCTCCAGTTCTCTCACAGCACCCTGCTTATACCTCTACTACAATACTTATTACAGCCCATTATAATTGCCTGTTCATTGTCGATTCTCTCAGCACAACAGTTCTCAAAGCTGTGTCCACACAGTTTACGGCTCAAAGCAAGTACTCAATGGAGGACAAAACAACATTGAGAAACAAGTGGATGAATGAAAGAATAAATGGATGAGGTTACTGTGTCAACCAGGATCTTGCCGCTGGCAAGAATAAAATTGGGATCAAATAAGATAACTCCATCACAATTTGAATACCTTGAAAAGGATCAATCCAGGGGATTTTCTTACCTTGGAGAAAACAAGTTATTTATAAATCAGGGTTTCCAACATCTTTTTCTGTAGCTTGACACAAAGTTGATTGTTGACACTGTACACCTTTTCACAGAAATTACACCCTTTATAAATCTGAAAGATCAAAACTAGATGAAATTCCCTAGGTGTACTCCAGCACCAGCCTTAAGTAGTTAAATATAATTTCATTTGAAATTCCTTTGCATTTTTTTCCATGATATTATCTATATATCCAGAAATCCCTATTTCTTCTTTTGCTATTACAGATTTATGCACAATAACTCCAAAATCTCCTTTCTTTCCCTTTCCCACAGAATGTTGCATTTAGGAAGTAATGTAAGTGCTTAAATGAAAAGCAATCCCAAACATAATAAAGTGATTTCCTTTTTATCAATGAAAAGAAAGAAAATATATTCTGGACAAAGTTAAATAACCTTAAGGAATGGATTAAATAGATAACAATCTATATTTGATTTATGGGTTAAGTTATTATGCATACTTGTATTAAATATAGTCTATTAAATAATATATTCATGTTGAAATATTGGTTTTTTCCTTTACTATAAGGTCATTAAATAATTTCATTTAATATCTTCTCATAAATCTTGACCTCAAGGTCTTCCCCAACCCAAAGCCAATTGCCAAGTTCTCTAAAGTGGTCTAAATTCATCATCATTCCATCTGTCTAAGTTGTCTGAGATAAAGCACTTTTTAAGTCCATATTTGATGTCTTTATAAGCAAGAATGCAATTGTATAATATTAGGACTTCTTGTTCCTCACTTATCTAACAGGTATACATTTGTGATCTCTACAATGGGAACAACATCTAAATTTCATTGAGTTTTTTATATTTTTCTGTATTTATTTCTATTTTTCCAAGTTTTATCATGGTATAATTGACGATTTAAAATTCTATGTGTTTAAGATGTACAACTTGACAATGTGATAAACACATACACTGCAAAATAATCACCACAATCAAGCAAATTAAATAATAGAATTCAATACTTGCAATTGTGAGACTATACTCCAGTAATAATTAATAATTTTTTGTTGGGGAATTTTTAGACTCTTAACATTTTATTTTCCAGATAATTTCAATAAAAATCTCAATCCAACATAACTAATATCATTTTTTCTCCCCTAACAGCTTCTTTTTAAAATAATAGATCTGAGAGAGACCTGGTAATATGAGACCATTTATAAGGATTTAAATTTAAAGTATTTCCTTTTTTTTCTGAGGGATGGAAAAAAGGAAAAATATGAACCATGTATTTAGGCATATATGATATTTTCTCTCTTTTGTGGCAACATTTATTCATTTACATCTATTTTGCATGAACTAAATTTGGGTTTAACTGTAGCAAACCAGATGTTTAAGCTGATCAGAGCACAGACTACAGTCTTCATCAGTAGACACTGTTTTTACTCAGTCTGTGTTGGTTTTTAAGCATTTGCAAAATTGGTAGCAAGACAATCCAATTTTTTTTAATTGCCTTTGTGAAGTTGAGCCATTTTTTTGCACTTCAAATATGTCTCCTTTCTCTTTTCTTTGCATTTCCTGGAGCTATCACAAATGTAATATATACAGCTTCCCATATTAGTATAAGCAAATTCATTTTGATGTGAAGAACAATTTACCACATTGAGTTCCAATGTTATGCAAGTTGTCAGGGAAATTCCAAGGACCAAGTGCCTCCCTTCAAAAAATTTCTAGCTCTTTAATCAGCTTCCTGCAGAAATTATGCATATTCCCAACTGAGCCTTTAGTAATACTGTCAGGTTTTAGCAACTGCTATAATTATCCACAACTGGATACATTTCTTCAAAATCCTCTTCTTACTTGCAAAATTCAGTATTTCTTTGTGTGCATTCCATATTATTATTTTAGTAATTCTTTAGTTTCAATAGCACATCATGTCTAAGTTTTCTCTCTTCTAATCTGCCATTATTCCAAAGAAATAATTTGACTATTTGGTTTACCATTTTTGAAATGTCATCCCTTTTCAATATTTGATGCTTGGTTCAGGCACCAAATAGTCTCATTTGTCTGGATAGTCTGCCTTTTTCATTCCAGAATATCTAGGTAATCCAAAATTTTGATACGTGTATAGACACTGGTGCCACTAGCTGGGTCTTACTCTTGGCTCCCTACTTACTATTTCTGAACTTGAGAAAATTAATAAACGTCAGTTTCTTTGTCAATGGTTAATGTGGGGATTAATTTTATTAATATATGTAAACTATTTAGAACAGTACCTGACAGTTGGTATTTTAAAAAATATTATCAATTAATTTTCTTATAGGTTATATCAGCAGATAGATGTGGAAGAATGAAAAGAGAACTCCATTTGAAATCAGAAGACTTAGATCCTCATCCTGGCTCAGTAATGTGCTAGTTCTAAAATTGAGGCAACTCGCTTTGCATTTCTGGGCTACAGCTTCAGCAAAACTAAGATCTCTTCACGTTTAATTCTGTGAGTCTATGGGATTATTTTCATGAAGAAACATTGATCTATGACTGAATTCTAACCATCCCATAAAAATATTAAAAATTCACAATGTACAAATGCTCATGCCCATTTAAATACTTAGGTTCTGTTTGAGTTTGAAAAGTGGCTTCATCTCCTGTTAGTAGTGTGACCTTGGGCAAATTTCTTAACATCTTTGTCTCTCAGATTTCTTAGCTATAAAATGAGGATTACAATAATAATCATTGAAAGGGTCAATATGAGAATAAGTTAATAAATGCAAAGCATGTAAAACAATGTAGGACATGTAATAAACTCAATAAATCACAATAACTACAATCACTATTATCTTCAATCCAATTTGGTATGCATTTAATTACCAAATTGTACCTACTATATGCAATCTACTGTGCTAGGTAATACAAAGTCAAGAACACTGGTCACTGGTCAAAATATGTTTCCTATTATAAAGAGCATATGATTTATTAAGGCTAAAATCAATTAGATGGAAAATTAATACAAGACAATGTGAAATGAAGGAGTTCAAATTTGAGACTAGTTAGACAACTCTTTTAAATAGTCTTTGAGAAGTTATAAGTACAGAAGAAATGAGATGGAATGAAGGGAATCCTCACAGCATCCACTATGGGCAGGTGGTGAAGACAGATAAGATGTAGAAGGGAAAGAGTCGAGGATGATAACAGTTGCCATATATTAAGCAATGTCTATGTGCCAAGCACTTGGTAAGGGTTTTAAATATTAATACATTATTGTGGTGGTAGAATACGCTTCCAAAAATTGCCAAATTAATAGTACTTCCCATTTCATGTGCCCCTTTGCAACTTTAACTTGTCATTTTCCCAATCAGAGATGGAGTTTATTCTCTTTATTCTTAAATCTGTTCTACCCTATTTTAACCAATAGGCTATAGAAGAAATGGTATTGAGCAATTTCCAAGGCTGAGCTTAAAAGATCAGCCTTGGTCTTTGCTTCTTAGAACACTTCTTGGAAGCCAGGGGCCATGCTGTGAGGAGGCCAAAATAGCCACATCAGACAACCATGTGGAGAAAAATTGAGCCTCCTGACTGACAGGCATCAGAACCAGCTGCTAGCCATGTGAATGAGGCCATTTTGGACCTTCCAGCAGTCTCAGTGCTACCACTGAAGAGAAGAACCACCTGGTTAACCTACAGAATCATGACAAACAATCACTGGTTGTTCTAAGCCACCAAGTTTTAGAGTGGTTTGTTATGCTGGGATAGATAACCAGAGCAATCTTGCTTAATTTTACAACAATCCCATGAAGGTAGGCATTTACCTTTATTTTACAGGTAAATAAACTAGATATCAGAGAGGTTAATCAATTTATCCAATGTCGCACACCTCCTAAGTGGCAGAGCTGGGATGAATGTCAGCTAGGAAACCTGGGGGACTGAGTGATTTCTAACACCATGAATCAAAACAGATCTGTAATGAGAAGGAGTTAATTTAGAGAGAAATCAGACAACTTGTTATTGCTATTCTTTGTAATAGGAGAAGAGAATTATAAACAAAGCAGGGTAAACTTATAAAGCCTAAGATGAAGTTATCCAATAAATATAATGCAGGAATCTTCTTGGAAAAGTGAGGCAGCCTACCAACCACTTGTTTTATCACCTTAAGGACTTTAGCGTTCTTCAGAAAGGATTAATCTTATAAAGAAAAGTTCACAGACTAAATCCAGATAAGAGCATTTTGCAATAGATTAGCTCTTCCAGTCCCCTACTCTGAAGTCATTAGGAGTAAGCCAGCCCTCCCTCCCTCTTTTCCTCCCTTCCTCATTCCCCCTCTTCCTTTCTTCCATAAATATTTAGAGTAAACATAAACTAAAAGCCTGTCCCTCTCCTAGTGCAATGCTATAGTGATAAATGACCATTATTTCTATGCCAAGGCATGCATTGTATAGAAAGGTTCATGGGAGGAGGGGCATGTAATCACAACCAGAGAGATTAACACTAAATAGGATATACGGAGAGCTCTGGGGATACCAAGAAAGTTATCCCTCTCAATCTCAGCAGGGGATGGGAAGAGAGTAAGTTAGGGAAGGTTTCCCACAATAGATAATAATTTAGTTGAGTCCTTTAGGAGAGGAGGAATTCATCTGCTGAAGGAGAAAGGAACTATGTGCAAACGCCTGAACTAAAGAGACTGGATGGTTCTTTAATAATAAATTTTGTTTGCACTCTTTTTGAAGTGCTACATTGTGTTGATACTGGGGTGAGGTGAGGTGGATAAAAGTGATAAACCTGAGAAAGGGAGGAACAGGCCAGAATCTCGGAGGCTTTTCATGCTGTGCTCAGGTGACTTTTTCTCAAGGACAAAGGGAAGCCATTTTATGAGGGATTTTAAGAAGGGAAATAACATAATTTTTTGTCTTTCAGAAAGACCATGCTGGGTGCACTGTAGTAAATAGATTAAAGGGGACTAAGCTACTGGCAGGATACAAGTTAGAAGGCTATACTTGCAGTAAAAGAAATTCGGAAGTTACCAAGGATGAGAAAAAAGACATTGGTGAAAAAAAAGAGAGGTAGCTAGATTCAAGAAATAAAAAGAAGAAAGAATAAGGGGACATGATGAATATGCAGATATGATTTGCTTCCCTACTTGAAAGTTGCTTACAAACCAATGATCTATAATAAGTTAGTATAATCCACCCAGTTATCTTCAGAATTAGCTTTTAGAATTGTGTATAATGGATAATAATGAATATAATAATTTCTAAAATATATGAAGCACCTATCATGTTACAGGCACAATGCTTTATGTTTTATGTGTATACTCTCAATCTTCCCAACAACCCTATAAGATAAGTACAGTTATTATTTCACTTTACAGATAAAAAAGTGAGGTAGTATCAACCATAATATTCATTTTTTGGTAATTCAGCAAACATGTATTACTTACCTTGTATGTACCCATTATTATGTTAGGGACCACAAAAGACAAGGAAAAAAATGCATGGTATTTTCCCTAGAGATACTCATAGCTAAGTGGAAAAATCTGACAATGGAAATGGAAAATTCCAGTAAAAGTATACTAGATATCATCATAGCAGTCTGGTCCAGGAACTATGGAAGGATTCATGAGATGATTATCTTTAACAGAGAGGGAAACGTTAGCTCAAATGTACCATGAACTTTCATTGCTAAATGGAAGCCAACAGCTGGGCCACTGTGTGTGGCGGGGCTGTTTGTGCTATGAATAAATTCCCCTAGTCATGAGAAAATGGGGTACAGAGTGGGTAGTGTGGATTAAAGTAGCATGGATTAGCATGGCATTAGAAGTGGATGGGAGACTTCAGGCTCCAATCCACCCTTTGCTCCATTGGTCAAACCATGCCTCTGGTGCAGGTCTAAGTCAGCCCTGAGGTGGGCACCATTTGAAGTAGTGGCAGCCCTGGCCAGTGACATGCCTAATGTCCAATAAAGAGACTATAATGGTTAATTTATATATGAGTGTTTTCTACTTGCCTTATTCTTTAAGAAAGACTTCCAGATAGGGTTGAAGGTAGTTATTTCCTTTTCAAACTAAATCTCCTCAAACTAGCTTTCAGTTTTCTAAACCCTGGCCTTGACTTTACATTTAATTAGGAAAGGTGAGAACAAGGTGAGATGGTTAAGTCAGAGCCTCCTGGAAACTGTAGGGAACTTTTCATGCTCTAAGATAAATGTCTTTAACTTGTGGCCAGTGAACCATGCTGAGATCCAAAGGTTATAGGTGAGGTAAAACATTTCCAAAATACAGAATTCAGTATTTTTCTCAATCTCAATTCTATCTGCAAGCCATTCCTGCTGATACAACTATTGTAAGTTTTTATAATAATTGTGTGTGGGGTTTTTCTTTCATTTTTTTTTTTTTTTTTTTTTGGAGACAGAACCTTGCTATGTTGCCCAGGCTGGTCTTGAACTCTGGGGCTCAAGCAACCCTCCTGCTTCAGCCTCCTGAGTAGCTGGAACTACATACATGTGCGACCAGGCCCAGCAAATCATTGTGTCTTTAATTTCTTACTTGAGTAACAACAATTTCTAAGCACTAATAAAATTATTATTATTGTTTGCATGTCCCCATGACCTTAAAAAATACTATAAATAAAATATATTATAATAAAAAGACAATAAACACTTAAATTAGCTCGGTGCTTTTTGTTTTCTTATGCACACTCTGTCTTTGAAAGAAAGATTGAAAGTAAACCATAAAAGACTGCGAAGCACTGAACATGTGGTTTACAATCCATGGTTCTATTTGTGTAGCAGAAAACTGTGGGTCTGGTTCCTTGTTAACTGGTGTTTTGACCTAGACACTCTTGAACCCAACTGGAAAAAATTCAAGAATCCCCTTTTCAGGAGAGCTGCAGCACCCACAAATGTACATGTATACAAAAAAAAAAAAAAAAACCCACGAGAGAAAATTCCCAACATAAAGGTCATAAACAAGACCATGGGAAAAGATAGGCTCTCTAGGAGGGAGTGGAAGCATTCTGTACTAGCTCAGCTTTATGTTACCTTATTTATTATTAAAGTTACAATGTATATTTTGTAGGCAAAGTTTATTGCACTAATTAACTCAATAACAACCTCTAGAGAGAAGCCAGACTTCTCTGCGGGCTGGTTTACTGAATTTTAATGACCCAGATAAAGAGAAAATCAGTGTTCCAGGTTCAGGGAAAGCCTCAGGACTCCAAGAACAGCTTTGATTTATTCAGAGTATCATATCACAGAGAAGTAAGAACTGGGGATTAAAATATAGAATGTCCTCGATTCATTTACAACACGATAGGTTTGGCTAATTTAAATAAGCAAGGTTTATGTCACTTTAATTGAATGGAAAAAAAGTCAGTCTTGATTCATCCCCGCCCCTTCTGAATTGGAGCAGAAGCTGGTTTATTGCAGAATTCACACTAGACAAGCTGGCTGGGGTTTTTGAGGGTGGAGTGTGGGGTAAAGAGTGGGACTTTGGAGAATAGCTTAGCCTCCAAGTCACTGATCAGTTAATAGATATTTTAGGTGTGGTCCATGATGTTTTGAATGATGTCCAACGTGGTACCCTGGCTTCAATGTTGGGAGTATGGATGTTTTTGTTGTCCCTCGATGCCAAGACTGCTATGAGTGCAGGTCGCACAGGAATAGAGTTTGAGGTAACCCAGCATAATGCAACTTGCCAGCAGCATGGCAATAGGATCTGCCACATTCTTAGTGGCTAAATTCTTGCCTGATTGCCTTGAAGCTGTCTCAAACACTATATATGTGTGGCCATAGTTGGCTCCAGGAACAAGGCCTGCACCCCCAGCCAACCCTGTGCAGACATGGTTGACAATGTTCCCATGGGGATTGGGCATCATCATGACACCAAACTACTAGGGTCAGGAGATCAGCTGCATGGTGGCACTGTGCACAATCATGCCTTCTACGATGAGCTGAGGGTAGCAGGATGCCACTTCCCTACAGCACTGGAGGAAGAGACCCTCGCCCAGTTTCATGAAGTTGGCCTTGTGCACAGCCATCACATTTTTGTGACTTTTGGAGAAATTGGTCCATTTCATCTGGGTTATCAAATTGCAGTCATAGAGAATTGTTCATAATATTCTTTCATTATCCTTTTAATTTCCATGAAACTGTGGTGATTTTCCCTCTTTCATTACTGATATTAGTAATTTCTGTCTTCTCTTTCTTAGCCTAACTAGAGGCTTATCAATGTTATTTATTTTTTCAAAGAACCAGGTATTATTTTCATTATTGATTTCTAATTTAATTCCTTTATGGCCTGAAAGCAGAAATTGTATTAAAATTTCTGTTCTTTTAAATTTGTTATGGTGTGTTTTATGGCTGAGAATGTGGTCTATCTTGATTAATGTTCCATATGAGATTGAAAGGAATGTGTGCTCTGCTGTTGAATATGGCAACTAATAGATGTCAATTATATCCATTTGATTGATGGTGCTGTTGACTTCAACGATGTCCTTCCTGATTTTCTGCCCACAGGGTCTGTTTCTGACAGAGGAGTGTTGAGTTCTCTAGCTAAACTAGGTGATTCATCCAATTCTTTTCCCAGTTCTATCAGTTGTTCCTTCACGTATTTCTATGTTCTGATGGTAGATGCATGCACATTAAGGATTATCATGTCTTCTTGGAGAATTAAACCCTTTATCATTAAGTCATGCCCTTTTATCCCACATAACTTTCCTCATTTTGAAGTCTATTGTGTCGTAAATTAATATAGCTATTCCCACTTTCTTTTGATTACTGTTAGGATGGTATATCTTTCTCCATCCATTTACTTTTAATTTATGTTTCTTTACACTTAAAGTGGACTTTTTTTGTAAACAATATATAATTGGGTTTTTTTTGATCCACTCTGACAATCCCTATCTTTTAATTAGTGTAATTTAGACTATTGATTAATTAGTGTATTTAGATTATTGACATGTGTATTTAGATTATTGACATATCTGTTACTGTTTTCTTTTCATTGCCCTTGTCCTTGTTCCTATTTTTGTCTTCCACTTTTCTTCTTCTTTTTGTGGTTTTAAGTAATCATTTTATATGACTCCATTATTATTCTTTCATAGTATATCAGTATACTTCTTTTTTTTTAAGTGATTGCCTTAGAGTTTGCAACATGCATTTGCAACTAACCCAAGTATATTCTCAAATAATACTATACCACTTCAGAGGGAGTGCAAGTATCTTATAATAGCAAAATAACCCTAATTTCTTCTTCCCATCCCAGTGTCATTGCTGTCATGCATTTCACTTATACATAAGCATAATCAAATACATGGTTGCTATTATTTTGAACAAACTGTTATCTGTTAGATAAACCAAATTAAGAAAAATAAAATAAAAGTTTCTATTTTACCTTCACTAATTCCACCTCTGGTGCTCTTCCTTTCTTTATATAGATTCAAGTTTATGTCATTTTCCTCTTCGCTGAAGAACTTCGACATTTCTTGCAAGGCAGGTCTACTGGGCACAGAATCCCTCAATTTTTGTTTGTCTGAGAAAGTCTTTATTTTTCCTCTACTTTTGAAGGATAATTTCAAAAGGTACAAATTTCTATGTTGCTGTTTGGTTTTTTTTCCCTCTCAACACTTACATATTTCACTCTTCTTGCATGCATAATTTCTGAGAAAAAGTCAAATGTAATTCTTGTCTTTGTTCCTCCATACGTAAAGTGTTTTTTTTCTTCTTCTTCTTCTTCTGGCATTTTCAAGATTTTTTCTTTATCTTTAATTTTCTGTAGTTGGAATATGATACACTTGCATGTATCTATTTATTCATTTTTTGGCATTTATCTTTCTTGCTCTTCTCTGAGCTTCCTGGATCTGTGGTTTGGTGTCTGACATTATTTTGAGAAAATTCTCAGGCATTATTGCTTCGAATATTTCTTTTGTTACTTGCTCTTTTTCTTTTCCTGACATTCTGACTATATACATTTATACTTTCTGTAGTTGTCCCACAGTTCTTGAACATTCTATTTTGTTTTGTTTTGTCTTTCCAGTTTCCTTTCTTTTTGCTCTTCCATTTTTGAAGCTTCTATTAACATATTTTCAAGCTCAAAGATTTCTTCCTCAACCATGTACATTTTAGTAATGAACATTTTAGTAATGAACACATCAAAGGCAGTCTTCATTTCTGTTTCAGTATTTTTCTTCTTTAGCATTTCTTTCTGATTCTTCCTTAGAATTTCCATCTCTCTAACTACATTGCCCATCTGTTCTTACATGTTGCTACTTTATCCATTACAGCCTTTATCATATTAACCATAGTTGTTTTAAATTCCAGATATACTTCCAATGTCCCTGCCACACCTGAGTCTGGTTTTAATACTTGCTCTGGTTTTTTTCAAATTGTGCTTTTTCCTTTTAATATATCCTGTCATATTTTCTAGGTGACCAAACATGACATCACGTACTCAGTAAAAGGAACTATAGTAAATACGGCTTTAGGGATGTGATGGAATGATGGGGGGAGGGCAAGCATCCTATAGTCCTGTGATTAGGTCTCAGTTTATAATTGAGACTGTGCCTCAGAATTATAAACTTCACAAGTGTTTCTCAGCCCCCGCCCTCCCACCACACACAGCCTAAGTAGGACACGATGACTAGAATGGGCTGACATGTATTTTCCTTCTTCCACGTGGAAGGTGAGGAGGGAACTGGAGTTGTATATTTCCCTTCCTCTAGATTGGTTAGGCTGTGACAAAACTTCTGTAGTTTAGGCTGTAGTAAAAGAGCTTCTCTTGAAGGCAGGCCTTGTTACAAACAGAATGCTTTGGTGTATTTCGAAATAGCTTCTTTTCCCCTCCTCCTACCACAAGAATGATGGAATTTTTCGCTCTGAGAACCCGGTTGAGCTCCTGGAGGTAAAGCTCACACAAGTATGGGGACCCCCCTGGCTATTCCCCCGTAAAGTTTTCAACTCTCAGACTTGTCCACTCTAAGCCTAAAGCAATTCATCAATTATATTTTAGATTTCCCTAGAAAACAACAGAAAAAAAAGATACAGACCAATATATTATGAATACAGATGCAAAAATCTTCAATAAAATACTAGCAAAGCGAATCCAACAGCACATGAAAGAAATAATCCACCATGACCAAGTGGGCTTCATTCAAGGGATGCAAGGATGGCTCAACATAAGCAAATCAATAAATGTCATTCTCCACATAAACAAAGGTCATATGAGCATCTCAACAGATGCAAAACAACAAAATTCGATTACGTTTTGACCAATTAACACCCCATGTATTTACTAACATAAACGAGATATAGAACTTTTCCGTCACCTCCAAAATTTCCCTAGTACCCCTTCCTCAACAATGTCTCTCCCATATCCTCAGCCCCAATGAACACTTGAACTTCTTTCTGTTTCTAAGGATTTTCTAGAGTTTCCTATACATGGAATCATTTTGTACATACTCTTTTGTGTTTGGGTATTTGTGCTCAACACGTTTTTAAGAGTCATCCATGTTGTTACACTTATCAGTAGTTTCTTCCTTTTCATTGTTATTAACCCTAGAAGAAACTGCCAAATGCTTTTCCAAAATGGTTGATCATTTTACATCTCCTCTAGCAATGTTAGAGAATTATAGCTATTTTATACCCTCACCAATACTTGATATTGTTATATTTCTAATTTTAGCCATTTAATAGATTGTGATGATATCACATTGAGATTTTGATTAGCATTTCCCTTTTAACTATGATATTGAGCATCTTCTAATGTATTCCCCCAGCTTAGCAGCTATAAGCATTGCTATCTGATATTTATAGAAATCAACCAGTCAAGCCTGGATGCAGGCAATCTCTGTGCTTCTCAAAGCATCCCAGCTATGCCGTTTAATTAGAATAGTAAATATAAATTGACCAAGATCCTGTTCTTATTAAATTTTCAGGCATCAATGCCGCTAATATATGTTAATTGTTATTTGGGAAGATAGGTGACTTATTTACAAAGATTTCCAAAGAGCTGTTAAAATCCAAGAAGATAAAGATGCAAATGTAATAATGGCTACCATTATAGAACACTCACCATGTCTAAGGTACTGTGCTGCAAATTTTACATACATCATCATAATACAATAAGGTAGGTAGTACCCCTTTTACAGATGAAGAAACAGAGGCTACAGTAATCCTACAAAGTCATGTCTTTGTGCATGCACAGAGAATGGCAATTGGTGAGGTTCTCTGGATAATGGAAAAAAATTTTAATCACAATGGCAGAAAAATAAGATAAATGCTGTGTAGGTATAAGAATAATAAGAATGTAATGTTTTCACATATTTGAGTGGTAGGAGTTCAACTAAATTTATTATAAGAATGATGCTGAGACTGTTAAATGGTTTAAGTAAGGGAGAGATATAATTTGACCTACATTTTTAAAATGATCCTTTAGGAAGAAATTTGGAGCACAGATGGTAAAATGGCTAGCCTGGTGTTAGGGAGGCCAATTAGTAGACTATCACTGTTGTTCCCAGAGTGGTCCCCAGTCTAGCAGGGCCACCAGAAACTAGTAAGAATTGCAACTTCTTGGAACTACTCCTGGACTTACTGTATCACCATGTCTAGAATTGGGACCTGACAATGTATGTTTTAATGATTCTGATGCATTGTGAAATTTGAGAACCCCTAGGCTATGAAATGGTCCCAATAGGAAATGAGCCGTTATATTAAGGAGAAGACAGTGAAGAAGAAAAGAAATACTTTCAGGGATACTTAGAAGATACATAGGACTAGCCTACTGACCTAGGAGACATTTATCACTATTCTTAATGTATTTAACAGGTTTGGTGAATGACGATACAATTAATAAAAATGCACAACGCTGGAAGGAAAGCATGTTGGATAAAGGAATAGGATTGAAAATAAGTACAGTTTCAGATATGATATGTTTTTGGAGCCCGTAGGACATCCACATAAAGATGCCCAGTGGGTGGCTTAATAAATGAGTCTGTACTCTAGAGAAAGAATCATGGGTGATGATATAAATTCAAAAGTAATCAACATATGGGAAAGAGTTAAACACACAAGAGTATATGAAACAGCCTAGAGCAGAGGTTTTCAACCTTTCTTCTGCTGTGTCTCATGATAAATGACATTCATAGGAGTCACACTCCCAGGAACATACTCAGATTGTAATAAAAACCAAACACATATACTTACAAACGAAAGTAGTTGGCCAAATAAAGCAAAGGGCTCCCAAATTGTTTTTATAGGTTGTACTCACAAAAGCATTTTACCAAATGATTAGTAAAATCATATATTTAGTAACATTTAAACATGTCATTTTTTTAGAAAAAATGTATATACAGCTAATCTAATACAAAAACTATCTTGGACTGTATTTTAAATATCAAATTCAAACCCCTACAGGTAATATAAGAAAATAAGCATGTACCTATAAAGATTTAAAATAGTATTTATCATTGAAAAGGATAGCAATTAAGATTTATATTTACTCATGATGTTAATACAAATTCTAGTTTTGCACATGTCATTTGGATGATCACTTTGCCTTTGATCTGGAAATTGTAACTACAGCCTCATTATCATTCTACGCTATGAAGATGTAGGTGCATACATGTTTTCTTCACCTCGCTTGTTTATTAAAAATGTATCCATGGGTAAATCAAGGAAACAAATACAACTATATATCCACAATTTACAGACTATTTCAAAGTTACCATAACTATTAATTACATATCAATAATCATGGTTCATGGATTTTTCAGCAAATATAAAACAGCCTATGAATTATGAGCAATTTACTTACAGCTAACTCTAATTCCACCTTTTCACACACAAACCAGCACATACTATTGAAATGCAATGAGTAAATGTGACAGTCTTATGATTCTTTGAGTGAGTCTAATTAATTAAAAAAGCAAATCATTCACAAGACCTTCTAACAATGCTTATAAATAGGTGAATAATTTTGACATGTCATGACTTATAGTAACACTATAATGTGTCATGACACTAAGGTAAAGAAGGACTAAGCTAGATAGAGGATTGTAGAGAAAGAGAAAAATGATGGCAACTAATCTGGGGGTCATCAATATTTGAATTCTTAAAGGAAGATGACTAGAGAAGAAATGAGCCAGTTTTAATTTGCATTGCCCTGATGAGTAGTGATGTTGAGTGTATTTTCATGTTTGTTGGCCATTTGTCTATCTTCTTTTGAGAAACTTCTGTTCCTGTCTTTTGCCCACTTTTAAATGGGGTTTTTAACTTTTTTCTTGCTGACTTATTTGTAAATTCTAGTTATTAGCCTTTTATTGAAAGTGTAGATTGCAAATATTTTCTCCCATTCTATTTGCTCTATTGATTATTTCCTTATTGCAGCACAATTGACAATTGCAAAGATGTGGAATCAATCCAAGTGCTCACGAGTTCATGAGTAGATTAACAAAATGCAGTGTACACACACACACACACACACACACACACACCATGGAGCACTATTCGGCCATAAGAAAGGATGAATTAATGCCTTTTGCAGCAATTTGGAAGGAACTATAGACCATTATCCTAAGTGAAGTATCTAAAGAATGGAAAAACAAATACTACATGTATTCTCTAATAAATTTGAAATAACTGATGGCCACATAAGTACAAAGAGGAAAGTAAAAGTCATTGGAAATCAAGCAATGGGGAGGGTGGAGAAAAGGGAAAATGGCAAAACCTTCCTAACGGGTACAATGAACACTATTTGGGTGATGGGCACATTTATAGCCCTGACTCACGCCATGTATGAGAAACATCTGTACCCCATTAATATTTTGAAATACACTAAATATTAATAAATACATGAATAAATAAAAGAAATGAGCCAAAATATAGAAGAGAAAAGAAAAGTGTCACAGAAACTAAGAGAAGCAAAATATTCAAAGAATGAATGGTTCACAGTATCTAAGTTCTGCTGATAGGTTAGTAAAGCTAGAATTGGCAATGACTGGGTCACTGACAACCTCCATGAGACCGTGTAGATTAGTGGTTAAAAGCATGGGCTCTGGAGCCCAACTGTGTGCTACGTACGACCTCTGTCACTTTTGCAAATTTCATGACCTCTTTTGGATCTTGCATTCCAGTGGGAGTAGACGATAGAAAATAAAAATAGATGATAGTTAGACAGATAGATACAATAGACAAGCAAAAAAACCCACATAAATGGATCTTTTCATGTCAGGAAAAAGAAATGCTATAAAACAAATATAAAAGCTGCTGCCTTCAAAGAACTTATAATCCAGGAAGAGTGAAAGGAATGTGTCTAGGTGAGATGAGAACTGACAGTTGGTGCTGAAGGGTTCCTGAGTGACCCAGGTGGGATATAGAAGTACAGAGGATGGACTGCTTGTGTACTGGGCTAGCAGGATCAGCAAAGAGGCTTCCATCCAATATTAAAGAAGGGCTAGCAGCAGTTAAGTACAGAGGAAGGGAGAGTATTTCTGAGATAGAGGCAGAATAGAAAGGTCTGTGGGGTACACTAAGCACTCCCATTTGGCTGAAAGGAAGGGTTTATGCAGGAAAATAATGACAGACCAATGGGAAAGCAAATTGAAGTCAGAGGGTAGAGAGCCTTTAATGGTTAACCTAGGATTTATAGGAAACTCTGAGGGCAGAAGGGAGACATTAAACAACTTCTGAAATAAAAATACAGGGATTTGAAAGATACTACTCTAAAAAGGAAAACATGAGCTTCAAAAAGAGAGAGACAGTAAAGTTTCAAGATCCAAGACCACGTTATACCAAAGCTTTGCCTTAATACAAGCAGAAATTTTAAAACACACAGACATATACACTTTTTAAGAAAGCTCTTGAAATTCATTTGATGTTGTCCTAGAGAACAAAATGATTATAAACATTGTTTTATATACTTTTTGTCTAAAAAGAATCAATACATAGAAACTATTCCATTTTCTCTACTGTACAATTAATGCAATTTCTTAACTGTTACACCATCACTATTTAATAATCACAGAAGAGCTGACAGATGGCAGAGAACTGTGCAGAACAGGATTTAAAGCAATCTAGAAATGTCTTTGTTTTCAAAAAGAGAATACACATTATACAATACGAAACCCATTGTAGAAGCCCTTGTTTGAGGAAGAGCCACCTCTATTTTTACATTAAGAAGAGTTTCCTGGCTATAGTTTTCATTTAATAAAAGAAAAAAATCCTTCTCTGCAAAAAAGGCATTCAGGTGGGGGTGAGGGGTGATGAATTCACATTAGTCATGGTTTTTTTTTTTTGGTTTTTGGCTGAAACAGAGGAGCTCATAGTCTAGTCATGAAAGTGATATTTAAGCTGCAAAGTTAGTCTTTCTTGAAGACAGGTGAAGACTCAAGATTACACGTAAATTGGAAATAGCTTATCTTTTATCTTGCCTTCTAACTAAACATTACAGCCACATGAACTCTATTAAATACTTTTCTATTACTTAAGGCCTTTACTATGCCACTCTAAATTCCCTCTCCCTATCCAGTAGGATTGTGGCCTTCCCAGAACTATTCATAGGTGTGATTATTATTTTTCTTCAACTTCTATTTTGGAGGCTTTTCTTTTAAACAGAACAAGACAAGAGAATCTCGTTGTGCTAATAATGAATGGATACATGGTCAATGAAGTCCTCTCTTATCTCAGTTTTTAGTTCAACACACACACACACACACACACGCGCGCGCGCGCGCGTGCACACGAGCATTCCGCAACTGTTGCCACCAGCTCAGGCAACCATACACTGTGAGTTTTCTCAGAAAGTCTCCATTTCAATTCAAATTCATAGTCCCCATAACATATACTCCACACTTGTTAAACTCATGCAACCCAATTCTGACAATAGGGTTACTGTAACTACAAAATCTGGAAATTTGAAGGGGCTTTCAGAAGCTAGTTATATTAGCCAACTGTTTTAGCCCTGTATTTTATAATACAAAATAGGCGTAATCATACAAATTACACATATCTGAAAATATTCTCAAACGGATTCTCTCCGGCCTCACCATCTCCTGCCTGCAAATGCTCTCCCTTCATTCAAGACGGAAAATGGCCTCCACTGGGCACCATATCCAAGGCTTGTGTTGAATGACATTTTATCTCAATCTGAAAAATGTAAAACAGCTAGTAGTCTAGTCACATCATAAATAAGAAAACTGAGATGCCAAGAGGGTTAATAACTCTTTCTAAGTCAGCAGAAGATTCTGTCTTGGGACTTTTCACCCTAAGCTTGTGCTCTTTTCCCTATATCATGTCGCTTTTCTTCTTCTGTGCTTTTATTTGTCTCCATGTGCTACCCTCCCTGTTCCACCTCATGCCTGAGATGGGAAGGAAGAGTCACTGTCACACGTACACACACACCACACATCACCATGATATAGACTCCAACATAATCTGATAATTGTGCAAAACTAAAAAATATCTACGAACAAATTTCCAAGTAAACATGGTTGGCTAAATGCATGCACTTGCATCTGCTCCTTCTTGAAATCCTGTTAAAGCTATATTTAAAGGTTTTATTTTTTCCTTTTTTTTTTTTAAGGGCAGTGAGAATTATAGACACAACAAAATTGTGGAAACCAAAAAGCAGATGAAAGAGTGATGACTGTTTTCTCAGCACTGAAAAAGCTGAATCCCAAACAATTAGTGAGAAAAGCCAAAAGCAATTTGTTTTGCACCACAGAATGTAAAAGGCTCAGGAATTGACACTACCAGATACTTCTGAGAGTGGCAGCCAAACCTGGGTTGAAAGTCTCTTTAAGAACTAGATACATATCCAGTTTCTTCCCATTCTGACTAGGTAGGTGACTGTTCCTTCACCAGCCAAGGAGAAGATGGGAGATCCATTCTCTGTACTATGGAACACCACACACTACTGAGTGTGGGTTCCATATTGAATAATAGGGAAATAAGTGAAAGTTTACATAGCAATCAGAATGCTGAAAGATGGGCTTATATCGCCCAAGCAGGAGTTTAGAAGAACATTTTCTAAGGAAACCAACAAACTAAAAATAAAATTACTGACAATAAGGTATTTCCCAGGAGAGTGGACCAGATTACCCTATATGGAATTCCACTGTCAACAATCTTATCTCCATTTGCACAGAGCTCTTGATTAGTGTTTTATTGTCCAGCCCTTAAGTATGAGTGAAAAGTCAAGTTCAAACATTTGAGAGAAGATAAACAAGGAAGATACAAGAACTCCATTAAAGGAAAACTTCATTATCACTATCACTTCATTATTTGCTATCATTTAAGGTCTTAAGAAAGAAAGGACACCACATTCATGAAACAAAAACTATACGCTAAGAAAAAAACATAGAAAGAAAAAAAGCAGTCTTGAAAAAGAAAAGAAATAGAAAGTGGGACAAGAGAAATGAAAAGCTCAGTGAAAAGATTAGAAGAGAAAGTGAAAGAAATCTCTAGATATTAGATGAAAATGACAAATATACATGGAAAATAGGAAAGAAAATATCATTCTCTGCATTTTGGAACCACCAGGAACAACTGAGTGGGCTCCAAACAGGAGAGCCAAGAAGCCCAGCATCAAAATAACAGGAAAGCCAGGAAGAGAGAAGAAAGACAAGAGAGGAAGGGCTAAGAGAATACGGGACAAGTCATCAAAGACATAATGTAAGAACATTTATAGAATTTAAATTAATAAATACCTAGATTGAAAAAATCCACTGAGTCCTCAGCAAAATGAAGGAAAATTATACTCATCTCATCATGAAATTTAAAACTGTGGATTTTTAAGACCAAGGATCAGAAGTCAGAAAGGCCTTGGACTTCTTAAATTCCATACTGGAACCTAAAAGACAATGGAACAACACCTTCAAAATCCTGAGGGAGAATCAATGATTTACAAACTAAAATATTATCTTTTCAAATTATCAGTCAAGAATGAAAGTAAGATTGTTTTTTAAAACATGTATTAATATATATTTTACTATGTGCCAGATAGTTTTCTAAGCAATTTGTAAATATTAATGCATTTAGTAAGACAGTTTTTAGAGAAGAAAGGTCTCAAAACCTTTTCCCCTATGTACTCTTTCTCATGTAACTAATGGAGAATGTGCTCCACCAAGCAGAGCAGTCAACCAAGAAAGAGTAAGCACGTAATATGGGAATGGGGTTCCTGCCCCAGGGAGAGGTAAAGGGGCTCCCCAAAATCATGGCAAAGAGATATTCCCAGGACATGAGCTACACGGCAAGCATAGAAATCAACCAAACCATGGGGATATTTATTTAAGAACATTAAAGAATTCATGTCTTAGAGGTATTCATACAACTGGTAAGAGTTAAAGGTTAAATTACAATAAATGCATAGTATATAACACACTAAGATGAATAAACTAGATGATTATTAACGACAAGAACAAATAGTTGTGCAAGGAAGAAAATCATGTATATTCCACGATTCAGTAATCAATAGGACATTCGTAGTTACAATAACATAAACACAAAATATTCTTCTAATGAGAAGATGTGTGGAGAGGTATATAAAAGATAGCCAAATCCCCATCTTATATGGTGGAAGTTAATTTTTTAAAATGTCAAAAATTGGAAATATAGCAAAATAGCAAAGAAACATGATATTTAAAGATATGGGTGGAAACACCAAGAAAATCTGTTAAAAGCATTGAAAGTGGTTGTCTCTAGAGATAGGGAATGGGAAGCTGTTTCCAGGGGATTAATCTTCTTTACAAAGCTTTCTAGAACCATTTAGCTCTTTGAACTACATGTATGTAATAGATTTGATAGAAATACAAATGAAACTTTAGTGTTCATGAATAGATTTTTCCTCTGAGGCAGTAACACACAAGGGGTAAAATTCAGCAAACTGCTTGGTTTCTAATCCTAGCTCTTTCATTTATCGCTATTTGACCTTGGGCAAATTGCTTAATCACTCTCTGCCTCAGTTTCCTCTTGTGTAAATGGGTGTAATAATATCTTCCTCATAGAGTTTTATGAGGATTAAATACATGAAATTTGAACTGTGCCTAGCTCGATGCAAGTTTATTATCATTATTCTTAGCACAAATGTAATATTTGAGGATGTTTTAGATCACTCTAAACAATAAAAGAAAAAAAAACTAAAACAACTTGCCATTTCAATTTTATTTCAACCCAAATCGCATTCAGTGGCCCAAGATTGTAACTTAAAAAATTCTAAGAACCAGCATACTAACATTCTAAATAGTATCAATTTATTAAGCAACCTTTTGATAACTAAATACAATTGCATACTATGATCACTTATTGAATGGCTATTCAGTAAGGTATAAAGGATTCTTTAATATTATCTCCACTTAAAGAATATTTACAATCCTTAATATTCTAACCTCCCTACACTTAACCATTTGAGAAATTGATGGAAAGTATGAATCTGTCTCCTAGAGGAAAATGAATTAACTTCTACTTATAATTCTTCCCTTACCAAAAAAATTATTTAAAAATCTGTCTTCATATATTGTGAGCACTGACTAATTTTTTAATATTTGTAGAGCCAATATGAGAGTGAGTTAAAATTCATTCATCTAAAGTATGTTGAGAGAAAGAGAGAGGCTCCTCAATAACCCTCAAGACAGAATATCATTTTCTCTCATGTAAATGAGGATGCTCTGTCTGCTACAAATTTATTAGTCTGCTGGGTTACCAGTTAGAAGACAGACTATTCTCTAGCAACTTGAAATACTTTTCTTCTCTGAGCAGTTTGGTATGGAATGCCAAAGAATGAGAATGTGTATACGTAAGTGGCCAACTGAAGATGAATTTTCTGTATGGTTTTGCCCCAAACTGCCAAAGACTGTGTTAAAAACTAAACACACCAAGATGCTCCAAGCTACTGAAGAGCCATGTTTTGAGTATTTGCATTGCCAGCCATGTCATCCTGGGCTCCTTTGGCTGTATGAAGGGACACCTAATAACGATATTCTCTTGATACTAAAGCAGTCTCATGGACAGTAATCTTTCTGTTTCTGTTTCCTGAGGCAGTCTGCAATACTGCCTGTCAAATGTAATTATCAGCAGAAGAACAAAAACCTATCACTTGCCTATTACCTTGTTAACATATCCACAATGAGCCAATATGAAATGAACACAATAATGGTGTCGTTTGTGGGAAAAAAAACCTAAGCGTCATGGTTTATGGGATCAAGTCTCAGCATTAGAAAGAATATTATGATATAAGACTAAATATTTTCAGAGGCAAATATAATGTGCCAGGTTTGCTGTTTGGTTTCCTGCTATGGCCGCCATGTCTACCACAGTGTCTGGTGCTCAGTCCATATCTATTCACAAAGTGAACTGAGAAAGGAGATTTAAAAGATTTGATGGTTAATTTTTAGTACACATAAGTTGCACCTCAGAATTTACTGTCCACATATGACTAGACTCTAAAACGTGATCAGGACAACTCTAATTAAATTCAACTTCAATACAAATCTGCTAAACAGGGTAAATTGTTTCATTGGTATGGAGTGGGTTTGCCACAGCTAGGCCAGCTAAATCCTTGGAAAGAAATCATTTCTGAGAACACAGAAAAATAGCGGTCCATTGGCTACAGTGGTCTAGAGAAACTCCCATCTGGTATTTGGTATCTTCTTTTCTCTGTAAAATACCAATGCGACCATGCCACTTTTCCGCTCTATAGGGACTGACGTCCAAAATTCTTATTAGAGCATTCAAGACTTCCTGGCTCCTGGCCCAGATTATCCATTGGTCCTTTTTTGGAACTCTTTTCATCTGCTGTCCACTCACCCTGCAACTCAGCACCATCATATCATATCCTGTTCTCAAAAAGACCATGAAAAATTGTACTTCTGTGACTTTACTGATGCTATTTCTCTGCCTAAAATGTCCACCCTCATAACGATTTGGCAAACTCCTACCTGTTCCTTGAAATCTCAAGAAAATGAGACCACTTCTCTATAGCCTATCCTGATCCTCTTATTATAGCAAATCACTCTCATTTTTCTTTATAATGATGCCTCCCTTAAAGCAAAACAGGATGGTAAATTATCCAACATTTTCTCCATCACAGATTATAACATTCTCAAGGGAAAGGATAATGTCTTATGCATCCTTGAATCTTAAAAATCTGGCACAGTATTTACATAATAGGTGCTCAATAAATATTCATACATGTTAAATGTCCCATTTCTCCCCATCTTCCCACTTTAACAGGCACAATATAAAGGGTTCTTTGTCCAAGACCAGATTTACCTTAGGTTCATATTTGTCCCATCCTAGGGACATTCCATTTTTGCTCACCTGTCTGCTGGCCTACATTTGACCTCATGACTATGTTGCTCCTGGTTCTGTATTTCCTAAGCTTGGATCAAACTCCTGTATCTCTGAATACTCCCATTAGTAATAATTATGGACACCATTTCCTGGACCTCTAGTTATGCCTATGCTTCACAAACTTACTCATTTAATCTCCAAACAACCCTTGGGATTAAAAAATGGATTCAAAGATTGTGACTGATGTGTATGAGTCAACTAGACTATGCCACAAGGTTGACGAGATACTTGGTCAAACATTATTCTAGGTGTTTCTGTGAGGGTGTCCTGGGGAAGATTAACATTTTGAATCAGTAGACAGAGTAAAGCATATTGCCCTCCATTACCCATGTGGGCCTCAGCCAATAAGTTAAGGCCTGAATAAAGGCTGACTTTCCTCAAAATAAGAGAGAATTCTCCTGCCTGACTGCCTTCAAACTGAGACATCAGCTCTGCAGATTTGGGACTTGTTAGCCTCCATAACTACATGAGCCAATTTCTTGTAATAAGTCCATATATATCATTCATACGCACACACAGAGTCACATGTGTATACATTTATTCTACTGGTTATGTTTCTCTAGAGAACTCTAATGTTTTGCCAAGACCATGTAGCCAATAAGCTACAGAACTAGAATTTCAATTGAGTTCTGTTTCCACAGTCCTTCAGTGCTTCAGCAAACACCACCCATAAGATATCAAGGAACAACTTTTCTTTGGGCCCCACTTCCAGAGAAAAAGATTTTCTCTTGCCCCTGGATAAAATCTTGGTCTGAAGCAAGTCTCATAACTTTTTTCCTCACTCTCAGACAACAGAAAGTCCTGTGAACAACAATTGTCCAGCCCCAAATATTAAGCCAAACTCAACTTAGATAAACATCTGATCATTTTTCCTTCCCTACTTTTGGGACTGAGCACTTACAATAGGAAGAAGTCATGGTCCTTACTCTCTCCCATCCTGTGTCTCCTTTTTCCCAGGTTTCTACCATTTTTTGTTTGTCTGTTTTTTCTTTCTCCAGGATCAGACTTGGGAGAAGAGACTAGGAGAAAGGGACATATCTTAGCCAGTAGGTGCATTGGTCACTTAGGGTAGGGAGCTTTGGTGGCAGATGTACAGTTGTGAACTCTCTCATGAACACTCCTCTCCTACCATGACACTGACATGGGCAATGACTCTCCTTCCAGTGGCTTCTGCAGCTACAACTCCTGTTTCTCTTTCAATCCTTTCGCACCCTCCCTAACTATTGCTACTCCCAGGAAACATTCTCGACAAAACTTAAAATGGCCCCAGTCTAGAATATTGGCCATGGGGAAACATTCATGTTTCCTCTGATGGCTTTCCCAAGTGTAGAACAGTTTACCTTTACTTGCTCTCCAAAGAATTTTGCCAGTGTGTCTCTCTGGCACTCTAGGTTTCCTCAAGTGGGACTCAGATTCCAGTTCATTATGTCACCAAACTTCACAGGACACATATCAGGTTCTGCCAGTGATCTGATTGAAAAGCTTCCAAGCCTGACAAGAGCAATGGTGCAGGCATCCTTGCAGGTGAAAGAGTGAGGATCCCAGGACATATTTCTCTAGATAAATTATCCTCTTAAAATCCTAACTATACTCCCTTGAAATTTCTATATCCTTGAAAAGGGTGAGGAGTTCAAGATCATGAAACTGGCTCTAAAATATGTAGAAGTGCCCATTTAGTGGTGTGGCATCTCCCTTTGAAATTGCCCATTGATTTTATCTTAGGACCACATTGGAACACAAAGAATCTATTCTAACATCTTCTTATATTGAACACTGTTGGTCCTTCCCCCACATCTCATTGGGCCTTACATTTTTGACACGTGCCTCCCCGACTTCCCATTGCCAGCATCTGCATCTCTGAGCCTGACTGGAAGCTGACAGGAACAGGTGGTAGGAAGTTAACTTTCCTTGGGAGCAGACAGATGCCAAAGACTCACCCCTTGGGTGAGATAACCCTGGGGCAGTTTCCAAAAGTTTTCCATTAGGATTGAGCTCCTGTTGTCCACAGTTGCTTAAGCAAAGCACCCGATACTGTCCGTCTTACCTTTCCTGTGTCACTTGCCCTATTCCCCTACCAGTGTTTGCTGTGCTCACCCCCAAAATAATATATGAACTCTAATCCTCTTCTCATAATCAGCTTCTGGGAAAGAAGATGCCCTCATACTCCTAAACATTCTGCTGCATTGCCATTGTTTTGACACAACAGGTCTTTGCCTCCATAGTTGCAACCATAGCCTAGTGCAAGAGCTTTTGAAAGGGGGTCACTTATGAAATCAGTCAGATACCCACTGTGATGGGGACAGCCTCCACAGCTTAACAAAATGAGCATTTTTACATCATTGAAAGTTTGATGACATGAGTACACTTGACCCCAGGGAGTCAGGCTGAGACCTGCTACGTATTTCAGGGTGACCAAGCAGTGAAAGCATGGTGACGGCTTTAATCTACTGGTGACCTAAAGTGAAGAATTCTGTTGTCTTTAAAGAAAAATGCCAGTGATAGTACATCCAACAGCAAATCTGTCTTCCAGATCTTAATTTTTGCAACTTAGGGCAACCCAGTGGGATTTGTTTTCTATATGGCTCCAGACTCAGATCAGCAGTTGTTCAATTCTGACTGTTAACTACAAAGTACAGAAATAAATCCCCTAAATGTAGCATTTATGTGCTCAAGTCAAATCTCACCAATCTTTATATCTATCTTTAGTTCTCAGCAAGAGCAAATATAGATCATATAAAGACTGTTCAGTAGAGGTAAAAATTGCATATCATATGGCTATGAAGTGAAGGAACCTTGGAAAAATAAATGCTATAAATGTGAATGGTAGTCTTAGACGTGCATTCACTGAGTGCTCTTTATGTACCAGACACTGTGCTAGGCAACAAAGATAGAAAGATATTAGCTCTGTCTTTAAGGTAATCTTAGCCCGGTAGTGAGGAAGTCATATTAAGAGGAGATGTGATATATATGTTGAATGTTGGCATGGAGATAAGAATTGCTTGCAATGGGAACAGAGAGGAAGGAGCAAGTTTGAGCCCTAAGGAAATTGGGAACATCCTCAGCAAGACAGTAAAGCTTGAGTTGATTCTTTAAGGAGGAGGGACGTTTTCCTCAAAGATTAAAATATAAAGAAAATTCCAAGCAGAAATACTAGTAAGTACCTAAGCATGAAAATGGTGTTCCCCATCAGAAATGGAGGTGAGAAGAGTCAAAAGTATATTTGGACAGACAGGAATAAACCAATAAGACCATTTTAGAATGAACTGGGTATGTTTTAAACTTTAGTTTTGCTAGCATATTTCTGTAAACAAATATAAAAATGGAAGAAATATAATCTGCAATCAGGAAACATAATCAGATTGTTTTAGAAAATGAGAGGGAAGAGGAAACACAAATTGGTTACTGTACAAATGAATAAGAAGCAATTTCTTTAGCAGCACATGTTCATTTCCAGTTTTCCAGCTATACTGAGGTTGTATTTTTCTCCCCCAGATGTTTGCCTGGATATAATCTTGTCAAATTACATTCCGATTCTCCCTCCAAAGCTAGTTCAGAAAAGGTATTTTTGCTAAGAAACTTCTGATTTTAGTGGTTAGCTCTGTAGTAGATGATCGAAGCAGAAAAGCCTATTTGCCTTACAATATATCCTGGGGTTTCCTAAGGAGAGCTTCTCTGTTTTTCAACCACTAAAAGAGCAAGGCAATTACTTTCCTGGGAAACAGAAACATGAAGAGCACAAGTTATCAACAAACTTAAGAAAGCTGAGATGTTGGATTCAGAAGTTCAAGCTTCTATGGACAGGCAAGATAAATGTTAACCTCTGCTGACTTCAGTGGGGGAAAATGTTGGCACCCCAAACAGTTCTTTTAAGATCCTTCTACTCATTGTTAAGGATCCTTTCATTTGGCTCCGTTAAAGGTCTCAGGACAGTCGATGGGACATTTAGTGTCTTTGTTCTTAATTTGAAGACGGTAAATTAGCTCACCCCTGCCCAGCATGTCTGTCATTTCAGATCATTACCATTCCCTCTGCTCCCTTCCATGTCAGACAAAGGTGAAAGAATGTGCTTCTGGAAAGCAAGTCAATGAGCATTTGAGGGCTGTGGGGCTTGCTCAGCTGCTTTCAGATGTCTCTGAACTCCACACAACCACCCTGCATCCCCCCAGTGGCCATCTCAGCACAGCTGGGCTCTTTCGGAAATGGCTGTGAAATGTACTGTGAAGAGAAACGATGGCAAATCTCTACTTAATAGCAAAGGGGAAGCTCACCAACCAGATAGTGTAGTTCAGCTTGTTGGTCTTTTCATCAATGATGGCCAGCGTTTCTACCATCTTTACAGCCAGAGAGTTAGCAGTAAAGACCAGCCCGGCCAGCAATTGCTGAAAATGGCTGGTGGGTGAAGATGAATTTCCAGGCAGTTCGACAGCCCTCAGCTCCCCTGGGCATGTGTGTGCTCTCCTGCTGTCCAATTTCAAAGCTCCCTTTTTGCCCACCCCCATCCCTCCACACAAAGTCCTTTCTTTTATAAACTGAACAAATGTTACTTTAACATTAACCTTACTCATGATCCTTAATTTATGCATTTGTTTGCTGGGCATTGAATTTTTTTAAGCCATCTATTAATTCATTCTGATGGCGCAATTTCCATAATGTAATTTCTTTGGTAGAAAGGAAATGGCTTTTTTCTATCATTACATTTTCTTCAGGTACCATTATGAATGTTCTATTTAGTCTTACGATTAGTCTTATACTAAACATATGCTGACTTCACAGAGGCACATTTATTATTTTCATTGCCTAATGCTATAAAAAGAAATTCTCAGTGCAGATCAGTGGCCTATAATTCTTAGGCAATTTTGACAGTTGAATGACCAGGCATGTGGAGAAAGAACAGTTCCATACCCAGGTTATGTATGCTCTTTCCTGTGACTGGTCCATGTTATTCCTTCTACATGGATTGCCTTTCTCTTTTTCCTCACATCCCCCTCTTCTGCAAACCTCTGACCTTGTTCATCTATCTACTCACCCTAAATTATTGCCTTAAAAATAACTTGTTCAAATCTTCCCAATCCTCCATCCTCAGACTAAAACAGATGTAGAGGTTCCTACCTTATGTTCCCATAGAACTCTCCATTAGTGTATATCCACACTGCATTGTAATTGCCTCTATTTGCTTGTCTATAGCTCTCACAAAATATTAATCCCTTCAATGGCAGAGGCTGTGTTTTCTGTTTTGTCTTAATCATCACATCCTTGCTTTTAGACACCTGACACATTCTTGGTTCACCAAGTACTTTAGAGTAAATTATCAGATGATCCCATGTTCTATCCCAGATTGCCTAACATGGAAATGGTTCATACCTGTTTTACCAATGAAATGATTAATAGCACCCTCATTCACGCTCAAAAGCATCACAGATTTGATTAATTGTGGTTGCCTTTATAATCAATAAATTGGAAAAATAATACATTATGTATGCAAAGAATCTGCATTTGAATCTGAGCTCTAGTATGTCTTTGTTGTGTGACTGTGAGCAAGTTACACCCCAGTTTAACAACAGTTTTATTTTTTTCAGAATATCACGAGGGTACAAATGTTTAGGTTACATATATTGCCTTTGCCCCGCCTGAGTCAGAGCTACAAGTATGTCCATCCCCCAGACGGTGCACACCACATCCATAATGTGTGAATATACCCATCCTCTCCTCCTCCTTCCACCTGCCCAATCCCAGTTTTATCATCTATAAAACAAGGTTGAAGATAATATCTCCCTACAGGGTTACTCTGAGAAACACTGGAAAACGACAGTGAAAATCACTTGGAAAATGAGAAAATTGCTACGTAAATCATAGCATATGTAAATCACTCTATCACTATAGTATTAGTATATACAATAGTATATAGAGAGAAATAGCAATGTATGTAACCTGAACATTTGTATCCCCATAACATGCTAAAAAAAAAAAAAAAAAAAAAAGAAAGAAATGGCTATGAAACAAACCAAATAGTCTAGGAAGACATCATGGAGCAATGGAAATATTTCTAAGAATTAGAAACTTGGGTTCTCAGCCTCGTTCTGTAATTAAGAGGTAACGGGCATGTCCTTTCCCAACAGCATCCTGTACCTTAAATAGGAGAGGTGATCCCCAAGGGTCCCTCTAGTTCTAAAATGCCCTGGTTGTCTATAAATGTGGTGTTTCATACCATTTCTACACTAATCCTTATCCACAGAGACATTTGTATTTCCTTAAAACAATATAATTTTTTATAAATTTACTCTAGTGTAACTACTTTTAAGTAAAGTATAGACTAGGCTACTTTTACCTGTTATCAGTTGTACGCTCCAAGATCTAGAATTACTCAGCTGTGAAGTTATTTATCAGAGGTAGGTGTTGAGAGGCCACAGGATGCAAAACCATGTTTGAGTGATTGATAGCTTCTTTCAAAGAGATTAGAATCTAATATTCAAGCCTTTTGTGTTATTCTTACTACATTCTGACTTATTTGCAGTGTTTCCCTTCTTTTGATATCTCTACTAAAAGACTAAGCATAAAGGAAAGCAAAACTTCAAACTATACATGTTGCATCAGATTTGAAATAAATTCAGTGTATGGTTAAATAAATTCAGTGTCAGGCCTAACTTGGTCTCAATCCCTGAGCTGTGCTTCTGGATCCCAGATCTAGCTCAATCCTTTATTTCATGGATCAACCCTGGCCCAAGGCATAAGACACACCTGCCCAATAAGCCAATATCAGCATAGTAAAACTGACTGGATTCCACTTATCTTACTCAGTGTTTCTCCCTGGGTCCCTGTGCCCAAGGTCCTAGTTACCTAAAGTCTCTTACAGACCAGTGAAAAGTCGGGTAGACCTGAGTTCAAGTCTTGTTTCTACCACTTACTAACTATGTGATTATAGGTAGCTACTAAGCCTCTGTTGCCTCATAAAAAGAATAATGCATGTCTTTGAGGGATTCGGCAAGAATGAAATGGAACAGTGTATGTAAACATCTGGCACAGAGGTTTACATTTAAACACTCCACACATGTTCATTAATTTCTCTATGTGTCTTTGTGCATTCAATAAACACAGTCCTGTTCTCTCCTGAACACTAATCCTCTTCTTGCTCTTGCTCCTCTGTTAGTCTGAAGCTCTCTATCCTTGAATTTGTTCCAGAACCTAATCCTAGTATATGAAACCCAGCTACCCATAGATATACTACCTTAAAACCAAAAATCTGTTTGGTTTGCTGAGTATTTCCAACTCCAAAATCCTCTGCACTGTGATCCATTCCATCACCTTGAAGCTCCCTCGTACCATTGCCAAAAGTTTACCTGGTCTATGGTTATTGATTGTTGATTCCCTTGGACTCTGGGTTTCCCCACAACAATGAACATCCCCTGGTAGCGACTTCAACTTCCTTACTCCCTGAATCATTTCCCCCCTCAAATCCCAACCTGTTAGATATAGGGCTACTCCGTCCCCTGAGTGGTCAGCACTTGCTCTTGATGCAAGGTTGCTGGTGCTCATCATTGGGACTGAATTTTCTCTAATTCTGTGTGATAAAAGACTTGACTAAGGAGTGTTAGCTTGGTTAGTAATGTATAGATTATGGATTTATATGCTTGTAGTTGGCTCTAATCATCCCCAATTGTGCATTTGCATGATGCTCTATATAAATATACTGATGATTTTAAGAGAATCTTTTCTACTTGAGAAATACAGGATCTCAACTCTTCCTTTTAGCTCAGAAATTCTGTCAATAATCTCTGAGTAGTTAACTCAGGTCCTGCCAATGTTCATCATATACTGTCATGCAGGTATCTTAAATAATGTAGGCATGCTTTTTTAAAAAAGTGAGCACTCTTGGCAGTAATTAAACAGATCTAAGTAATGAGCACTTGTTCATGCTTTCATGCTTAAAGCCTCGGTATATCTCATAAACCTCCATCTATTATATCTGATAATGCTTCATTATAAATGTCTTATGAGTGAAATTTGTATTTAGACTAGACCTCAGATTCCTCATCATTTAAGGATGCAGAACTGAGCACCAAAAAGGAAAGGAGAATGCCCCAAGAACATAGCAGGGGTTTAGTAGCTGAGCAGGAATAAAAGCCAGTCCATTGGTTTGCAAATTCAGAAACTTCCCACCCAAAGTGCTAGGAGTAGAGTAAGGTGTGCTGAGTTGCTGATCCCCTCAGCTCAGCCAGGTCACCTTCAGCAGTGAGCACCTCATCATTTATCCCCATGTGCCTATCAAATATTATCATTTCTACGTGTGTCGTGATATAAAAAGATTGGGGAGCCATTGTTTTTTCTCTTTATTCTCCAATACTTATAACCTGCAATGCCAACGGATAGAGTGTTTTGCTCAAGATAATACAACTTAGGGAATGATCTGAATTAGAGTCACTGGTTTAATCATACCCAAAGGGTAACTCTTTTGAGTTTGTTTGTATTCTAATTTCTCTCAGCCAGAGACAAAATATGACAACTTTCCGGGCCTATCTGGGTGATTAGACTATGGGCCTTCAAATCCAGCTGGCGGCTGATAAGGAATCAAAACAACACCATTCTAAAGAAGAGGGAAATGATATTTTAACAGCCAGGAGCAAGGAAGAACCCTGCACGTTTTGAGGATTGTATAAATGATGAAAAGTGGTGGCTGTTTTATAGTCCTGAACTAAAAGGCTCCTGAATATAGTGGAGAGAAGAAAGGCATCTCAAAATCTCACATATGCATTTATACAATAAGTAACTTTCTTAGTGAATAAGAAAAAAATCCTCATTCAAGAATACATCTGTTGAAATTGATAATAATTTGGCCATGCCTGAGGAAAAAAATGTAAATTTATAGTCAAATCTTTTAATTATTCTTCTTTCTAAAACACTGTCTTCTCTTTAATAATAAGAACCTTGATCACCTGATTCATATAGTCTTTACACCAAATATATTTCATTCTCATGAAAATACAAAAATTTTCCCATTAGGATGTTAAAAGGTTCTTACTGCTTTTCTTCACACACACACACACACCACACACACAAAGCTGAGTTACCATAAAAGCAGTTAGCACTTCGTGAGAAAATGATGAAAACTGAATAAATGAGATCAAGCAAAACTAGAGGTGGTCCCAACTTCAGGAAGGGCTGAATACAGAATCTCCAATATCATCAGGATCTGGTTCAGCCTGGTCTCTCTATGCAGTTTTCTGTGCTGGCTCCGTTCTCAGATAGCTTCTCCCCTGTGATCACGCAACGGGCACAACTGCTCCTTGTCATATCCTTCCAGATTCCCTTCCACAGTAGAAAAGAGACTCCTTGTCCAATTTTACCAGGAAAAAAACAAGAACAAAACCTAATTTAATTTGCTTAGGTAACAGGTCAAATCTTGCACCAGTCCTGTGGCCAGGGTTATGAGTTCCAACGCTAGGGCCATATGGACTAAAAGTAGAGAGGGGTGATTCCCAGAAGGAAATCAAGAAATAGTTAGTCACAGGGGGAAAGAATGCTGGGTAGCAAAAGATAGCAGATGTCCTTTTCTCTACCACTCACTCACTGACTTACCCAGAGCAACTTCCAGTTGTGCAAGCTCCGTTCACGGTAAGTGCCCTACAGAGGTGTACCATTTTTATCTCTTAAACTGTAGTTTTGTTGTATCTTTTCTGTTTTGATGTGTTTGGATATACAAATACCACTGTGTTACAACTGCTTGCAGTACTCAGTACAGTAACATGCTGTACAGGTTTATAGCCTAGGAGGAACAAGACATACCATATAGCCTATGTGTGTAGCAGGTTTACAACATCTAGGTTTTTATCAGTGTACTCTGAGATGTTCGCACAACACCACAATCATACTTTTCAGAATGTATCCCCATCATTAAGTGACACATGACTGTAATTAGGTCCTTGTTCATGCCCAAAATGTCTGTTTCCCTTATAATCCTCTCAAGAGAGAGGTGTTTAACCCCACATGACCTATGTTCCATGGAAAGCTTTGGCATTCTCCAAGCTTGCTAATGTTGGTATCCACACACGTGAGAACTCCAATGTTACACAAAACCCTTTCTCAAAATCGAAGCTCCTCCCTGGCCTAGATTATATAGCTGACTGCCTCAATTATCCTTTCTAAGCCTCAGTTTGCTCATACATAGAATGGGTACAATAATTCTGCCTTCTTCATAGAGAATTGGTATGGCTTAAATGAGATATGAGTTGTAAAGTTCTTAGCACAGCGCCCAACGTACAGGTGATCAATATATATTAGCTATTACTGTTTTCATATGGGTGAACTTACAGGTAAATGGTCATACTCTTTATATTACATTTATATTGCTTCAACATTCTTTGGATAAAAAAATACTTTATATTAAAAAGAATAATTTTAATCTGGTAGTCCAAATCATTGCAATCACTCTTCTGGTACCCAAACACTTATCTAAATAGATACCAGATATAGAGTACTCATGCTCCAAGGAGGATCCTTATTTTTGACTCTTATTAATCTCATTACAGCTTAAAATCCTTCTCCACGTGACACAGATACCTAAAGGTAAATCCTAACGGAAAGAAAATTAGTAATCATTGAGTTCCTACCATGTGCTAAATAGTCAATATAGGTTATTTCCGTTAATCCTTAAAACTATTGTATTGCTTATTTTCCTCAAAAATATTTATTGAATAATACCTATATGCTAAGCTTTAAGACACAAAGATGATAAGGACAGGCTGCTTGCCTTCCCAGGCCAGTGAGGAAAATAGATTAAGCAAAGTAACAGTTGCAGTGCAGTGTGGTCAATGCCAGGACAGAGAGTTACACGCAGGAAACAGAGCAGGGTTGAAAATATTAATGGATTGCCTTAAGGAGGTAAAACTTGAACTTCATTTTGAAGGACAAGCAAAATCCAAATAAAAATGACCAGAAAGGTATTTTGTTCAAAGTGAGGACATAACTAAGAATGTGCTATGTACAAGCATGGCGCCAAGGAGTTTATTTAATCCTCATCTTATTTCTATAACCTATGAGGAAACAGGTTCAGAGAAGCTTAAGTACTTCTGAGGGCACAGAACTGCTAAGTGCTAAAGCCCAGCTTTGAATCCAGGTAGACTGACTCTAAAACTCCGTTCGCTTAACCATTGAGCTTTTTCACAGCTGGGAAGACATAGAAAACTGTAAGTAGCTTAGTTTATCTAAAGCACAGATTTTGTGTGGGGGAAAGAAAACGAGGCTAGAGAGGGAGGTGAGAACTAGATAGGGAAAGATCCTGTGTATCATGCTAAGATACTAATTCTGTCCTGAAAGTAAAGCCCTGGAGGGATACATGTCAGGATCTTAGGCATGGAGTCCCAAGGCAGATAGATAGATACTTCATGAAAACAGCAACTTATATGCAAGGCTGTGGCCTAAGCACTTACACTCCATTTAAGCCTGAAAACCCATCGAGATAGACACAATTATTATCCCCAGTTATAAAAGTGAGGCACAGAGAGGTTAAGTGATTAGCCCAAGATGGCACAGCTAGCTGAGTAGAAAAGCCAGGCTTCTAACAAAGCAGTCTAGCTCCAGATGCCATAACCCTCCCACTCTGTCATCTTGCTTGCAGGTAGGCTGTGGAGAATCACTCTGGCTTTGGATGCGTGCTGGATGGACTGCTGAGAAACCAACCTAGAAAAGACAGGGGTGATAATGTCTACTATGAAGTCAATATTATTTCTTCCATATTATTTAGGCAAGAAAACAAGCTCAGAGAAGTGAAGAGACTTTGCCGTAGATTATATAATATGTGCCAGAGTTGGAATTTGATTCCAAGAGTGTCAGAAATAAATGTCTTTATATTTACAATGTTTGAAGCTACATCTTGCTATTTCAATTTCTAGAAAACTATTATAAATTCTAAATTATATGAGTCTGCAATAATGAGGATTTATTCTCTGCAAATTCAGCATTCAGGTATGATCACACTAAGGGATGTGCTTAAGCGTGTCGGAAAATGATCCACAAATTGCCATGTTTCCCTATACTCAAGAATGTATGGGCTCTCCTCTGTCTATTGGCTGTAACGAGTACAGAGCGTGTCACTATTTAAAGTTGATAAGCATCATCACAGTGAGCAGATCATTAGGAAAATCATTATGTCTGCTCTCTTATGAATTGTTTTTAATATGAAATTGATCTTGAAATGCAACAAAAGTGAATGCTATAGACTTGTTTTCTTTTTCCTTCCATTCCCTCTTATCTTAGTATAATTTGAGGTTTGATGAATGCTACTCATTTCAATATCTGACTTTATGGTGAAATTCCATCCTGAGACAGGAAATGTTATACTATAGAAGGAATTAGATATTCTCAACCTCTAGTATATAGATCCCTGCCATCTGTCTGCTTAATAAATGCTATAATATTGCATTCCACCTAAAGCCAGACCTTGGATGCTCAGCATAACAAAGGAAATCATGAAAATCACTACTTCCTATTTTAAGGGTGCCCTGCTACCTCTCCAGAGATCTCCTGTTTGCACTTAGGGTTGCAGGTTAAAGAGTGTGCCATGTTATTGTATTATTAATTTGACCCTGCCCCTGAAGGTTTTAGAGCTGCTGTGATAGCCATTAGCCACAACTGGCTGTTGAGCACTTGAAATGTGACTAGTCTGAAATGTGATGTGGTAAATCTGTTTCTTCTTATCTTTGTTAAGGCAGCTTATAAAACATTTAAAATCGCATATGTGATTCACATTATACTGCAACTGGGCAGTGTTGTTCTAGAACCACTAATTTCAAAGCATGCACCGGTGTATGGTATATGTGCATGTGTTTTGCTTTGTTTTGTTGAACATAAAGCAACCCTTATCCAAGAAATTCAATACAATTTGCCTTTTTTCTACAAATAAAGTCTTCAAAGAAATACTGTAAATAAAGATACCAAGGTCTAGTTTTCTTATCTGTAAAACAAAGAGTTTACCTTCTAGACTCCAAAGATCATTTCCTGGCTTTAAGCAGTCTAGAAGGCTGAGTCCAAACCATTTTCCAATCTTATCTAGTCACATCTACAAAAACAGCCTATGTTTTAATAGAATATAAAGAATTCCTCCCTCATCTATACATGCATTTATTTAAGCCAACATTCATTTTATGAAATTTTAATATTCTATCCACAAGAAAATATATATTAAATTAGTTCATTATTCCTAACACAATCCTAAAAGTATAGTTAAATTAGATTTGAATATACTTGAAACTTTGGCCTTATCCCTGCCTAGTACCTTTTAGAACATGCCATATAAAAAAAAAATGGTGTCATCTCCAAATGAGTAGGGTGATACAAGAACACAATGCAAGAGAACCAACACATAATTTCTTTGTCACAAGTTTAAAAATGGCAAATACATCAACTTTTGAAGAAATGATCACTAACAACAGGAAGGGCGCTGTCATACTAACTAGTGGGAATCAGTTACATAAGTAATCGAATTTTGAAAGGTTCAGGGCTCAGGTGGAGTGTTACTCTACTGCATCACTAGCAGTTCTACTCGAGAGATATTTAATGATTCTGAATTCTTTGTATGACTTTGAGGTGACCCATAAAACAGTTTCTCAATTTTCCTTAAAACTAGCAGAATCTGAAGCTTAGCTGAAAAGTGAACTGTCTTTAATTTGATTGAAGCCAGAGAGAAGTGGTGATGACATGGTTGGAAGAAATGAGTTCACTCAACTAGAGACATCTTTAAACACTGGATACTCCCAGTCTTTCTGACTTGTAGGCCTACAAATGATCTTCACAATGCATCAGCCAGAATCCATTTCAGAAATACATGCAAATGTTTATTTTCTACAAATAACAATGAAGCTTATTTAATTCATGTAGAATTTTACTTACAGCATCAGTGTAGCAGAGAGTGCTGATATACACACCAATAGCTGTGTCCTCCACATCTTCCTGGGCACACAGATGCTCTGCTCTATTGTTAGGTGTGGCCATGGATTGAGTATGGCCCATTCAATGTGAGCCAAAGTGATAGTTGCCACTTTCATGTTTGGCCCATATAAACCTCCCATCCATGACCTTTTTCTCTTTCCCCATTTCCTGGTGAAGTGACGAGGATTCGCAAAACCAAGAAGAGATCAGAGCCTCAAAACAGAAAATGTCTGCATTCCTGAATTACTGTGTGGAGCACAATCCCACTCACCACCAACTCTTAATGACAAATGAATGACAATGTATTACGTTGGACCCACTGAAAGTTTGGAGCTTAACCTTATACAAGCAGTCCAACATGTGTTAGTGATTTTATTTTAACAGTTTTCTCATTTAGGAGCTGAGGGTGAGAAGAAATTTGAAAATGCCATAATGTCTATTAACAAATAAGGAAATGGGAACAAGGAGTCATTTGACTGGTCCATTTTCACAGGAGTAATGCACACAACCTGGCAAGTAAACATCTAGCTGTAAGTGGGAAGATTAAGCAAAGGCAATAGAAACAGACACTGAATTCAGTGTGATTGAGTTGGAAGATGGGTACGTTTTAAGGATTAAGCTTTGAGCAATTGTCAACAGAGAACTCTGCCATGAGCATATCTAACTTTATTCCAGAAAGAAAATAGAGTGGCATGCACAGGGCTAAAATGAAAAAAAAAAAAAGAAAACGTATAATTGCGTTTGGGATAGGGTTAGGCAGAAATGTGAAAGCAGGCAAGTACGAACCACAACACATTCTGTGGGTCAGTCCTACTTAAGCATTTCTCTAATATCTGACAGAGGAAAGACTGCTGTTAGCACTACCTCCAAATTATGTTGACACTGCACATCATTTGTAAATATTTTTCAACTTATCCTTTGTTGCCCTAATAAAGACCTGAGTCAAGAGAAGGCTCTAAAATAATATTAAGAAGTATCTGGACCAGGTGGATCCAGCAACAATATTTGGCCTAGACCTAGGCTACTTTTCACAGCACAATAACCATTAAAAGATAACAGATCTACTCACTCTAACCTTGCCTGAAAATATGGCACCCAACCAGGTACTATAGTTCTTTGGTTCTACTTAAGGTAAATACTGTGCATATAACCTGAGCAGATATGGGCATATCAAGCATGGCTGGCTGCCATTCTATAATAACACCAGTTGTTAAACACTTTGAATATTTTGCAAATAACTGCTACCCAAAATAGAGCACGATCCAACAGATAGCCTATAGATTGACTATAATATCTTTCAATAATGTTATCTAAAGACAGTGTCCTGATCCACTGGGAATTGTTACTTAGGAAAGGAAGACCTTATTCTGATTTCTAAATCAATATTTGGTAGTCTGTTTTAAAATAAAATTGATGGATATATATTTATATGGCTCTGCTAATGTCATGAGTCATTTCCGATGTGACAATTACCAATAACAAACATCTATGTAACTCACCAAAGTGCAACCTCAAAATGCACTCAAAAGAATCAGCACCAGTTTAAGTGTCAGATTTCTACTCCCTCTGAGATGCAAGCTGTTTTAACATGTTTCCCTTAAGCCCTTAGGGATGTAGTTACTGTCTACTGAGCTACAACTTTAAAAGGTAAGCACTGACTTTGGTAAGTGATGGAAAGTGCTTTAAGTTCATCCAATAGGCTCTTTTTTTGCACATTGCTCTTTCAATGTACTTGAAGGAAAAGAATATTGAAGGCCAGACCAGGACGACATCAAGGCCTACATTGTTAAGCCAAAAAACACAACCAATATACTGTATCTTGTGCCACATAAGTCGCTTTCCCTTGCCCCAATGTTGTTAACACACTGTTGCTAGTTTCCAAGACTGCAATACAGCTTCCATGTCTACCTGCAGTTCTTCATCAAGATGAAGAAAATAAATGTCTCTTGATAACTTAGACTAGACAATCAGTTTCATTTTCTAGCTTCAGATATATTTCTCAAAGGAAGCATTGTTGAAACTTTAAGTATAATAAACTTTCCTGGACCCAAGACTCCTCCTTTTCTTAGAATTAAATCAGTATTATAAAGTGTCCTCCTCTTTAGAACTATAACAAATACACTCACATCTAAATTTGGTGCCGGTGCTTCTTGGTAAGCAATTGTATGACAGAGCGTTTGCAAAACAATTTTAAGTGATTTTAATACTGCTTACCACTGCAATTAATACGTTAACATTATCACCCATTTCGAATAATATTAATAGTGAATCTAAAATAGTGCATTTCTGGAGGTCGAATAGTGGGTGTGGGAGAAAGTCTTTATCATTTATCTTTTCTAGCCCTCAGGAGGGAATGGTAGTAGAATGATTGCTTTAAGTTTCTTTGTTTCTCTCTACCCAAGTAATAGCTTTTGCCCTTATGAGGAAGAGTAGAAAAGGAATCAAAGATTCTGTTTCGTTGTTCTACGTTTGAGACACGTGTTAGTGATCCCAGTGGATATTTCGAGTAGATTATGTTTATGTGATTCTGGAGAAATCAGGTAAAAGGTTGGGGCTGAAAATACAAATGTCACAGTCATTAGTATATAGACTATGTTTAAAGCCGTTATATTCGGACATGATTACCTAAGAAGAGGAGAGAGGAAATATTGAGCCATCACAACATTTAGTGACTACAGGAAAGAGAAGAATCTATCAAAGAATCAGAGGAGTTGCCTAAGATAGGAGGAAACCCAAGAGAGTATGAGGATCTCTAAAGCAAAATGTTTCAAGAATAAAGGAATGATGGTTACTTGCAAATGCTGCTGAGAGGTTGATTACATTTGGACTAAAGTCTGACCATTTGACTCCCTTTATCTTTTTCCAATCAGCTAACCAGAGCCTAGGAGTGTACCTGGTTCATGGAAGATGCACAATAAATATCTTTTGAGTATTATTTATAATCTATGTTGACTGCATTGATTTATAAACTGATTCCATCAGGCAAAAGAAGAAATTTTAAAACAGGATTATGGATGGGCATTCTAAGAAAAGGCAAAGCTTGAATTATAAAACTAATGAGAACAAAGTAAGTGTGGGGAAGAAAGAATCATTCAGTTTGGTAGAAAGGAACTATGTGGAAATAAATCTAGAACCATGTTTTAGGATCCTATTACAAAAAGTTTTGAATATCTTTGGAGTATTGATTACTCTAAAGAGACTTAATCAGAAAATTGAGTGCCCAAAGTATTCTACACAACTATACAACTAAAATAACAGGGAGAATTGTAGAAAACTTATGCTTGTTTCTTTCTACCTAGATAATGTTATTTCGGATCCTATAGTCTCAGAATATATGTAGTTGCCCAATTTGAATATTCTGGAGAATGTACAGGGTGGGTCAGCTATGGTCTTTTGCTTTTTCCTCTGGGGCACTGATTTCAGATTCTCATGGACAAGAAATATAGCTGACTGCTGGATCATGACAGATCTCAGGAAAAGGGATAAAGAAGCTAAAATGGGTTATTTGGCCAATATATCAGTAAAAAGCAGCCCATAGACTTTTTATAAATTTGGATGATGTCAACTGCCAATCTGCAGCCCATAAGTCATGGAGTAAAACTTCATTTACACTAGCTTTTCTTCAAAAGGTGATCTATGGGCAAAAGCATGTTTCTCCCAAGGAACTGGCAGCCCTTCTTTTATTTAATAATGTGTATTTAGTAACTTGTCATGTTTTCCCTGTCTTCTTCACTGCCCAGCTTGTTAAGTGTCTCCCAGCTCTAAACTTACTCCATACTAGGATTTCTAAATAAGTGAATGAGTCTAAAAGGGGCCAAATAAAAAAGATATTGCAATATATGTTATGCAAAAAGAAAGCCACACTTGAGGGCTGCTTATCACCTTCCGAATTAGACCAAAGAATTTGATCATTTGGGGTATAACTATATTCAATGTCTACAGAATTTTGCATGTGCAACAGATAATGTCTTTGAAATAGCAGGTCCACTGATCATTTTCCAAAACATTAAAATACACATGACATAAGAATTTACTTCATAATTTTAATTTATCTTTGATTTTTCAGAATGATGGTCTAGATTTGATAGTAATTAATACATCTAGCTGCAAGAGCAGAGTTAATTTTTGTCACATCAACTGGCCAATTCTCATTTTGCATCAGTGCATATTTACAGAGCACTCATGATCCACAAGGTCTTATGTCAGTAGCAAAGGCTGATATGTAAACAGCTAAGCTTTGCAAGATATAATACATTGACTACTACAAGCATAATGGAGAGGAGAAACAATTTATTCTGACTCAGGAGGTCAAGGAAAAATGGGATTTGAGCTGGACTGTGAGGAATGAATTGGATTTCAACTGGAAGAAGAGGAGTGTAGAAGAAAGCACTCCAATATAATAAATGATCCATAGAAGTGGGAAGGGGCCATGAAATCATCTGGCCGGGCCTGCTGTGAGAAATGATTACTTAACTCTCAAGTGTGGCTGGTAAGGTAAAGGGGGGAGATGATATCATAAGACATGAGGCTTAAAATATCCAGATGGGGTCACATGTCACAGGGCTTGAGTGTTTTGCTAATTGAGTTTAGGCTTTATTCAAAAGGAAATAGCTTTTTAGGAGAAAAATTACATAATGTTTTTTCTTTGGTGAATAGATACCTCACCAAAGAAGATATCAAGATGGCAAAGAAACATATGAAAAGATGCTCCATATCATATGGAATTAGGGAATTGTAAATTAAAACAATGTGATACCACTAAACACCTATTAGAATGTCCCAAATCCAAAACACTGACAGTCTGTAGCCCATCCCTTAGGTCTACACATATTTAATTGTGGTATCATGTTTCTGCATATTCTTGACAAACTATTTCTTACCATTGTGTGTTAAAATGATTATTCCTGTATTAAGAGCACTTGTGATAACTGGTTGGACTTAACTGGAAGGGACTTTTGTCATCCACATTTACATCAATCTTGTGCTTATGATTTGTGGTCAAATCATCCAATAGTCCTAAAGAAATTTAAAAGTCATATTTCTTACTATATTTTCAACATGACCTTGAAGAGAATCTTAAACACTACCAACGGCACACGCTTCTACATCAGTCTCTACAGACGGAAAATTTTAAGTGGCTCTTCTTTTAAAAAAATTATAATATTACAGGGATACAAATGTTTTGGTTACATAAATTGCTTTTGTACCATTTGAGTCAAAGTTATAAGTGTGCCCGTCCCCCAGATAGTGTGCATTGTACCCATTAGGTGTGAATTTACCCATACCCTCCTCCCCCAACCACCTGCTTGATTTCTGATGAATGTTATTTCCATATGTGCACATAAGTGTTCATTGGTTAGCTCCAATTTAATGGTGAATACATGTAGTGTTTGTTTTTCCATTCTTGTGATACTTTACATAGAAGAATGGTCTCCTGTTCCATCTGGACTAATACAGTAGGTATTAGTTCACTATTTTATGGCTGAGTACTACTCCATAGTGTGTATGTATGTATATGTGTGTGTGTGAAGTTTTCAGCAGAAGATCATTCTGAATTCTTCCTGCTAGGGAATGGAGAGAAATGAGCTTCTGTTTATCTCTTCCATTCTCTCTCTTTGTGTTAGATTTGCAAGTCTGGACTGGACAGTGACTTCTGGGCTTGCCATCCAGCCTGGTGTAACCTCTGGCTCCATGACCAGCTACTGGCTCCTACAGACCAGATGAAGCAGACTGGAGACACAAGTGGAGAAAGCCTCCAGCTGGCAAATCCTCAGAGTGTAGCCCTCTGGCTGCTGGCCGTGCCCAGCCTGCCTCATGGAGAGGATGAACTGGCTGAGCAGACTGGCCTCTCGGGGCCCTGGGCACCGTGTATCTCAAGGGGTCAGTCTGCAGACCCCTGTCATGGCTGATCCTGAGACCTGCCTCATGGTCTTCAAGAATCATTGGTCCCAGGTAGGAGAACGTCTGCCAAAGAGCCCAGTCTGGTGGCCACCTGAGTCCTCGTAACCTGTATTATCACCATCCCATTTAGTCATCTTATCAACTTAGATTCCTTCTATCTTCTGTCCTTTTCCCTCAGGTGGTACGAATCCTGGAGCGGCAGGGCCCTCGGGCAGCTCCTGGGGGTGCAGATGATCTCAGTGCTGTGCGCAACCACACTTACCAGATGTTGACACTGCTGGCAGAGGATCGTGCAGTTTCCTCAGCCCCCACAGGCCCAGGGCCCTTATTGGAGTTTGCTCTGCGCGAGGATCTGCTGACCCGTGTGTTGGCATGGCAGCTGCAGTGGGATGAGCTTGGGGATGGGGTCGAGGAACGGCGGGCTGAGCAACTGAAACTATTTGAAATGCTAGTGAGCGAAGCTCGCCAGCCACTGTTGAGGCATGGTCCAGTTCGTGAGGCTCTGCTCACCCTACTAGATGCCTGTGGCCGTCCTGTGCCCAGTAGCCCAGCACTGGATGAAGGCCTGGTGCTGCTTCTCAGCCAGCTGTGTGTGTGTGTGGCCCGGGAACCTTCATTACTCGAGTTCTTCCTGCAGCCACCACCTGAGCCTGGAGCTGCTCCCCGTCTTCTCCTCTTTTCTCGCCTTGTCCCTTTCGTCCATCGAGAGGGCACCCTGGGCCAGCAGGCCCGTGATGCCCTACTTCTGCTCATGGCTCTGTCAGCTGGGAGCCCCACAGTGGGCCGCTACATCGCGGATCACTCTTACTTCTGCCCGGTTAGCACTCCCTGGCATGGGGGGTATGGTATGGCATATAGACACTGGATAGCACCTTCCTGTCCAAGAGATGTGGAGAGGCTATTTACCAGGGCAGTACCAATCCAGTACTTCTTGGATTTGAAAGCAGCCCCTTGGAGTTGGAGTGGGGATGAAACATGGGCTTAGATGGTTAGGGCAGGTACTAAGGCTCTGTGGGCCAATATTCCTAGGTGAGGTTTTGGCACATTGGGTAGTTAAATACCTGCTTTGGTAAAAGCCTATCCCCTATTCCCATCAAAACTCTGGATTAATAGCTCCTCTGTTCCACTTTTTATATTTTCTGAGCCTTTGGTAACCTCTCCTAGGTGCTGGCCACAGGTCTTAGTGCCCTGTACTCCTCACTGCCTCGAAAGATTGAGGTTCCGGGAGATGATTGGCACTGCCTACGACGGGAAGACTGGCTGGGCGTGCCAGCCCTTGCACTCTTCATGAGTTCCTTAGAGTTCTGCAATGCAGTCATTCAGGTAGGACTGGAATTCCCAGGAGGTCTGTCCCTTGGTCATTTGAGGACCAAGGGCCATGGGGGTGCATTCTCTAGAGTTCTGCCGTTCTGCCATTTTGGGGGTAGGATACCTACCCGTATTGCACCATTCTACTCCCTTCCAGACAGTGGTCTCTTTATAGTGCTCCTCCTCCTTTCTTGCACTCCTATAGGTGGCTCACCCCCTGGTGCAGAAGCAGCTGGTTGATTATATCCATAATGGGTTCCTGGTGCCTGTCATGGGCCCTGCCCTGCACAAGGTGAGAGTCATGGGTGGCAAGGCAGATTAGGGGCTAGGCTGCAGGGTGATAACCTCAGTGCCGGGACCAATGTGGGAGGCAGTGGGTGGGGTAACTGCTCCCTTTTTCCCTGTCTGCATCTGATTCCTCCTTAGAATCCAGGGAAAATGACTCAGTGTATGTACAGGGAAGCCCTAAATTTCCAAACTTTCCCTTCCCTTCGTCCAGACCTCTGTGGAGGAGATGATCGCCAGTACCGCCTATCTGGAGCTTTTCCTACGAAGTATCTCAGAGCCTGCCTTGCTCCGTACCTTCCTGCGATTCCTGTTGTTACACCGGCATGACACCCACACCATCCTTGACACCCTCGTTGCCCGTATTGGCAGCAACTCCCGGGTATGGCCCTTACTTCTGTCTTGGCTTACCTGGGTGAGCCATCTTCTCTCTCTGACCTGTGTTCCAGAAGGGTGTTTCTACCCTTCTTTGTCTCCAGAAATCACTTCAAAATTAGGTGGCATTTACTTTCTAGCATTAAATTTTTAACCATTTTGGGTACAGATTTAATCTACTCTCTTGCTTTTATAATACGTGAATCTAGAACACAGTTACCTTTCTGTCTGACTTTGGCTGTTTATCATGACTGTTGGTTTTGCCACGGTGCTGTGCCTATAATGTAGCATTGGCCTGAGGTTCACTTCAGCTGTTTATCACTCTGTGGACTGCTACGGGTGACTTGAGATCACTTTAGATTTTGTGTCTGCTTTGATAGATGATCCAGCGGCTACTGATACGCTTACTTTCTTTCTCCTTTGGATTTGCTGCATCTGAACTATAACTTGGGACACTCATCCACTCACCTACTTACATTCCTTCCTCCTAAACATTTTTATTGAATGTTTACTATGTGCCATATTGTTTGCTGGTGCTGGGGATATACTGATAAGCAAGGTAGACTTTGTTGCTGACTTTATGGAGCTTACTCTATAGAGAAGGTAGACAAGCAAAGACAATAAAATAATTACAAATTGTGGTCAGTGTTATGAAAAAAACAGTATTCAGAAAATAAAAGGTGGTCAAGGAAGACCTTTTTGAGGAGGTGACATTGAGCTGAGACATCAAAGTTGTGAAGGAGTTAGCCTATTGATAAAGGGGAAGAACATTTTAGGCAGAGAGAGCAGCATGCAAGGGACATGAAATGGGGGAGGAGCTTAAAGTACTTGAGGAAATCAAAGGCCAGTGTGACTGGTGGTGTAGTGAGAAAGGGGGAGAAGGCCACGAGATGGAAGTAGAGAGGTAGATAAGATTCAGATCATGCTTGGCCTGGTAGACCACAGTAAGTAGTTTGGATATTAATCAATGGAAATGTATATGAAATGGGAGCGAATAGTTTCCAAGTGATAAGACCTGAAGGCTTTCTAGGAGAATAAAGCATTAGTTTAGCTGTGGAATTTATGGCATTTATTTTAGCTTTGGAACCATTTTTGTTTCCTTCCTTTATTTCAAATAGTTGAAGTTCCTTGGATCCTTGTATTTAGAACAGAAGTTCTTTGATGACTAAGGTTCTAGAAAACTTCTAGACAATTGATGTACTTGGTAGTAGGGTTCCAGGCCAGTGAGGTTCCTATGTTTTGTATGGGTGCAGTTTCTGAATAGCTAAATTAGAATATAGAAGAGATATTCCAGACTGGCTCTGATTAGATTAGTGTTTCAAAACTAGGTATATACTTCAGAATCATCTGTGGAGCTTTGAACATGACAACAACTGTTAATACCACAACAAATTCTAAGCTCTACCTTAGATCTCTTGAATTATAATCTTTTCTCAGGGCATGTGTATTTTTAAAATGTTCCAAAAAGTAATTATAATACATGCCTTAGGTTAAGATTTATTGGTATAGACCAAGAGGGAATAGTTGTCAAAGATTTAATTTTACAAAGATATCAAAAAGTTTTATTTCTCATTATGCCAAAGTTAGACCATGGTCTTATATCTGTTTAGCCTTATGGATTGTCATGTTCATGTATAGACAGTTGATTTTCTTCTTGAGCTTGATTTTTTTTTCCTCCTGTGTCAGCTCTATTCATCTTCCTTTCATCTTAATCTTATCCTAACTTTTTTGATTCTCCCTCATTATCTTTAGTCCTTAATACCTATTTCTATCAGTCTTCCTCCCATTTGATCCACTGGTCTTAGGAGCCTTTTGTGGTCTTGGGTGTTTCTTCTTGGTTTCTGGTTCTTAAAGGAACCAGATCTCTTCCAGTTTCAGGATGCCCACGTTAAACATGCAGATGCTTTTTAATCCCACTGTTTGGTCCTTTCAAGCTTGATTCTTTGGCTTGATTTTGTAACGTATGTATAGCCTGTCTTTTGTGCCTTAAAATGAATTATTCTGTATTCACTTAATGTATTTAGTTTCCTATTGCTGTCATAAAAATTACCAAACTTAGTAGCTTAAAACAGATTTATTGTCTTACAGTTATGTAGGTCATATGTTTGACATGGATCTCACTAGGATAAAATCAAAGTGCTGGGGAGACTGTTCATTTCTGGAGGCTGTAGGGGAGAATCTGTTTTCTTGCTTATTTGTGTTATTGACAGAATTAATTTCCTTGCATTTGTGGGACTGATGTCTCTCTTTTCTTGCTGTCAGCTGAAGCTGATTCCCAGCTTCTAGAGCAACCAGATTCCTTGGCTCTTGCTCCCATTCTTTTATCTTTGAAGTTAGCAATGATGTTTTGAATCCCTCTCAAGCTTTAAATTTCTCCTCCTTCTTTTTGACCCAGCTGGAAAAGGGTCTGTGCTTTTAAAGAATAACGTGATTTGATTGGGCCCACCTAGATAATATAGGATAATCTTTTCATTCCAAATCCCATAATCTTAATCACATCTGCAAAGTCCTTTCTGCCACATAAGGTAAAATATTTATAGGTTTTGGAGATTAGAATATGAACATCTTTGGGATATGAACACTTTTCTACCTACCATACTACTTTTCAATGAGTCTGAATTTTTTCATTGCTAGGTAAAGTGGTCATTTAAGATAGTCTCCTGAACATCCATGCTGTTGAAAATGTGCACTGCTATTTTATCTCTTTTTCACTTAGGTGGTTGACTTTTAATTCTCCCACAGTCATTTACCAAATAATGAACATCCAGACTATATAGGTAGTAGCCTAGACTAAGACACATTAGTTGTCTTCAGGGAGCTCAAGGTGTCTGATATACTTGCCATAAGGGAAGTATAGAGAAAGTGCTAAGAAGGATTTAGAAGAGTGAGGGAGAGCTTACATGTGTCTGTTCTCTTTGCCTAGCCAGAGATGAACTTCCCTTCTTCCTTTTCTAAAACAAATGGTTTCCCCTGCCCTGAACCCACCTCCTTTTTCCTTTTCCTGTTAGCTGCCCTTGAGCTTTTCTTTATTGTACCTTCTGAGAGATATACTGGTATTAGAGAGGTGACTCAGACTCCATGTTCACAGCCCCACCCATTTCCCAGTTGGGATTCTTCCAGGTTCCCTGTGGTTTATTGTTGGTAGGCATTGGTTACTTTGTTACTATAGTCCCTGCTGATAGGCATTCACTTAATTATCATGTTGCTATTGTCTCATGTTAGTCATTCACTCACTCACAGTATTTCTTAGTGTCTCTTTTTTATGGGTTTTCATTCAAGTATTGCTGGAGTTTCTGCTGACAGGTATGCATAGCCAGAGTGTGTGCTGATATGTGTACCTTCGGTAGAAATCCATTAGATCTAACACATAGTTCATTCCTTTTTGTGGCTAGTGAAGTCTTGCCCACAAAGATCATATGATCATCTAGTTAATACTTGAATTACCAGGCCTGGTGCACATTTCTTCCTCTAGGAGTGGGTTTGGCCTGGGGCTGGATTGGTGGGGTTCCCATTTGTTGAACAGCTTGGAGGACTGAGCGCTCTTATAGCGACTCCCTCCTTTCTCCCCCACTTGCCCAGCTCTGCATGGTCTCTCTGAGTCTCTTCAGGACCCTTCTGAACCTCAGCTGTGAGGATGTACTGCTGCAGCTGGTTCTCAGGTACCTGTGGGGGCAGGGCTGAGGGATGGCTGACTCGGAACTCTCAGGGCCTTGTCATTTGCTGGGGTGATGGGCGGTATTGGGGTTGCTCATGAGTATCCACATGGAGCCTGGCTTAGCTGTATAGTTCCATTGGCCTAATGTTCTCCCAGGCCCTGTCCTTCCTTCCTGATTCATCCTGTGTCCCCTTTCTGCTGTCTTTCCCAGGTATCTTGTCCCATGTAACCACGTGATGCTGAGCCAGAAGCCAGCTGTGCGTGATGTGGACCTATATGGACGAGCAGCTGACAAGTTTCTCTCCCTAATCCCACGCTGTTGTCGTCACTGTGCCCCCAGCCCACCTCGTCCAGAGCATGCCTCATGGGCACGAGGTGGGCCTAGCAGAGAGACAGGGAGAAGGGAGGACATCACGGGTATGGCCTGAGTTCTGGGGGAGCCTAGTAAGAAGGTGGGGCTAGGGTGAGGGGAGGAAGGTGGCCATGAGTGGCATTCTATCTTTGGGGAGGTTGAATAGGGGTCTTGCGGGGAGCATCCTTAACTTTACCAAAGAAATTTATAGTGGGACTTCTGGGGAGGGCTGTTACTCTTCTTCACTCTAGTCCTGTACTCTTCCTGTTTCCATTGTTTCTTTGGTGGTGGTGGTGGTGGTAAGAGGGGGTGGTGGAAGGATAAGGTTAATCTGGAGGTTGGAGAATCAGCTATCTAAACAGGTTCTATATTTCTGCCTCCCCATTACCTTCCCTCTTAGTCTGCCTAGTTATCTTCTCTCTCCTTCTGGACCTCTGTCTCCTTGATTCCTCTTATATTTTTTTCCTCTATAGGTCCTGGAAGCCCAAGTGTTGACTCCTCTTCTGTGGTGACAGTAACCCGGCCCTCCACACCATCTCGTCTGGCTCTCTTCCTGCGGCAGCAGAGCCTGGGTGGCTCTGAGTCCCCCGGCCCAGCCCCTCGCTCACCAGGGCTCGCGGCATCCCCAGCTTCCAGCCCTGGCCGACGGCCTAGCCCTGCAGAGGAGCCTGGTGAGCTGGAAGACAATTACCTGGAGTATCTGCGTGAGGCGCGCCGTGGTGTAGACCGCTGTGTCCGAGCCTGCCGTACCTGGTCTGCCCCCTATGATGGCGAGCGGCCCCCTCCCGAGCCCAGTCCTTTTGGCTCCCGGACTAAGAAACGCAGCCTACTGCCTGAGGAGGACAGGAACAATGTGGGGCAAGGAGAGGAGGAAGAGCTGGGGAGTAGGGGGATGGCTGGAGTTACAAGGGAGGGCCCTGGCCACATGCCCCCTCCCCAGCTAAATGGGGTGCCAGGACCATGGCATGAGGGTGCCAAGAAGGTTCGTCTGGTGCCACAGGAGGGAGCTGGGGAACTGCTAGAGGGCATCTCCGAGGGCATGGCAGGACTAGAGGGCTTTGGGCAGGAGCTCCAGGAGCTGGAGGTGGCATTGAGCAATGGGGGAGCTGGCTCAGAGTCTCCTTTAGAGCCTCCACTACCTCTTGAGGAGGAGGAGGCCTTCGAGAGCTTCACCTGTCCCCCTGAGCCCCCTGGCCCCTTCCTCAGCAGCCCTTTGCGGACTCTCAACCAGCTGCCAAGCCAACCCTTCACTGGTAAGCTACTTAGCCTAGGCCTTCTCCTTTGTGTACTCTTTGCATGTTCTCAACATGTTTGTGCTGGTTTCTGAGACTTCGTGGCCATGTCATTTCTGTGTAGTTGCCTAAACCCTCATCCATTCTGCTTGGGTCACTTCCAGATACATGTCATATCATACTGTGTTCCTATGTCTGTCTATATGTCTTTCATGCTTGTGCTGGTTTGAGTATTGACTTAGATCTGAGCCTTGTATGTCTGTCTTATGTGCATGTTCCTCCTATTCCCCTAGTCTGGCCATGTCTTGGGATTTGTGATTAGGATAGTCTGTGTTTGGTGAATCAGAACAATATTTCTGAACCGTATGGAAAATATAGGTGCTATTCTGTATAAGAGGCACCTGTAAACCCTTTGTTCCATGCTGTTCCCACCAGTTTATCTGTCTGGATGTTGAGTCTCCTGTCAGCTCTCCTATGGCCCAGTGTCAACTCTTCTGGTACTTTCCCCTCTACTCAGCTCCTTCCTTCCTACCTCTTCAAAGGAAGACTCAATTTGAAGTTTTTCCTGTCTACTCTCCTTGTACCTTCTTGGTTGCCATGACTCCCCAGTAAGACTGTTGAGAGAATTATGGTTTGGTTAGTAGTAGGGTGAAATACCTCTTTGAGGGCAATTGACAGAGTTTGACCTCAGACTTTTCAGCTGAGTTATTTTGGACTTTCAGGGATGCCTCTGGAGCTAGACCCAATCTGAGTTGTTGGGCCAAGTCCTCTTTGTTGGCCAGCCTAGCCCTCTTCTGGCTCTAATCCTCATTCCACACCCCATTCCAGGAAAACCCAAAGAACCAAAAACATACCTCTTGGAAGCAGTGTAGAGGCTAAGGCTAAGACTACAGTATTTGGATTAGGCATAACTTAAGTTAGTATCCCATTTCTGCCATTGGTGCATATAAATCACTTACTACAATGCTGGCACATTGTGAGAACTCAGCAAGTGGTAGCTTTTCACTAGGATTATCATCTCTGGATATATGGCAGGTTTAAGTTGACCAAGGCAACCACCCACCTTTCAGTTTATAATCAAGTTGTCATGCCTTGATCAGTTCACGTCCTGACTATGCCTGGGATATGCTGGCCTTCCTGCTGGCACAGCACCAAGGCTTTTGCTCTAGAGTAATGCCAACTCCCTCTTCTTGCAGACTATGGAAAATACATCTTAATGTTTATCTAGTATCTGATCTGCTCCTTCCTTCTTAATACCACTAGGAGGTAATGTGCAGATTTTACCACAGTCTTAAAGTATTAATTGAAGCTCCTGTCCTTTTTCTTCTTTGCAGACTTATCTCAGCTTTTTGAGTTGTCTTTTGGAAGAAACTCCCAGGAAATGAGAGGAATAGAAAGACAAAGTTAGGGAGTATCTTAGGACCTTGTTGAACTAGAGTTGCTTTGGAGGTAACACTAGTCATGTGCACCTGGAGTGCCCGATGTTTTAGGATCTTTTTCAGAATTCACTGCCTCCTGCCTTTCATCATTCTCCTGTCTCAATTCGTAGTACAGTTCTTAGATACACTCCCTTTCCCCTGATCAGGACTGTGGTCATTCTGGAGTCCTAGTGCTGGTGATCTGGCTTAACTGAAGCCAGTTATCCCAGTAGGTAATGCCAATTAATCCCTTCTGTTACCTTAAGAGTCTGTTCTGAATCAGTTTTCTTTGCCCCTGAACTAAGTGATCCTTTTACTGTATGTTCTATTCCATCTTCTTGGTTCCCAGCTTCTGAAAGACAGCTATGTCTTCTTTGGCCTCCCAAAGATTTCTCCCCTGAAAATTGGCTCACATAGTCACTTCCTTTGTCTTTGTAACACTTTCTTCTTCTTTCTGACCAGTTTTAGTGTTCTTCCATGTCTTATGTGGAACCTAATTCTTCTTTTTGGTGTTAATCACTTTCTCTGCCTATTTGTTCTTCTGTTGTGCCTCTTGGGTGAAGTTTTTTAAAAAAGTGAGAAATACGTAGCTTATGGTTATAATTGAACACTTAAAATTTGCTAGATCTTAGGCTAAGTGTTTTACATTGATATCACTTTGATCTTCTTCATCATCTTAATGAGGTAGGTATATTTTCTTATTTTACCAAGTAGGAAACTAAAGCTTCGAAAGTTTTAATTTATCCAATAACATAACTAGTAAAGGGTTATGCTGAAATTTGAAACCAGACCTCTGTGACACCAGAGCCTAAGATCTGGCTCTTCAGCTCGAGTGCGTGTAAAGCTGGCATCTGGACTCTTATGGGTCCATGTGGTGTCTGCCATCTTGTTTCCTCCAGAATTGCTAGTCATGGGATATTTAAACATACCTAAATAATTTTCATCTAGTGTGGGGGGTCTCTTGTTTTTGGGAGGAATGCGTGCGATATGCATTGTGTTCAGGCCTTGTATCCTTGTGCCCACCCCTCCCAGGCCCCTTCATGGCTGTGCTCTTTGCCAAACTCGAGAACATGCTGCAGAACTCCGTCTATGTCAACTTCCTGCTGACGGGGCTGGTGGCTCAGCTGGCCTGTCACCCCCAGCCCCTGCTCCGCTCTTTCCTGCTCAACACCAACATGGTCTTCCAGCCCAGTGTCAAGTCCCTGCTGCAGGTGTGCGCTGCATGCATGCATGGGTGCGTCCAGGCTCCATGGTGGGCCAGGCCCGCAGCTGGAGTGACCCTGGGTGGGCTGGGAACAGGCCCAGTGGGACTAGAAAGGACTGTGTCAGACTAGAGCCACCCAGAAATGTCATGGAGTTGTGCTTCATAGGTGCTGGGCTCTGTGAAGAATAAGATTGAGAGCTTTGCAGCCTCCCAGGAGGACTTCCCAGCACTGCTATCCAAAGCCAAGAAGTACCTCATTGCCCGTGGCAAGTTGGACTGGGTTGAGGGCACTGCAGCAGGACCTGCCCCCCGCCGCTCCGATCCCCTAGGTGAGGCCTATTCCACCACCGCCACCACCACCACCCCCGACCCTCCCTGGATAGTTTATTAGCCCAGGTTACTTGAGCTCTTATTAAGGGTGAAATTTTGTGCCAGGAACTGGAGGGTTGTAGAAAATTGAGTCTTAATATTTGTAGAACATAATTCTGTCTATTAAGAGCCAAAGCAGCAGTCACCAGCAAAAAATGCTCTAGGATTTATGGAAAGGCAAGGGAACAGAGTAGTCTCCAGGTTGAGATATTGTTACAGTTTGGTAAAGGACATGGCATTTAACATGGGCCTTGAGAGATGGTTAGGATTTATGTAGACAAAGGAGTGGGAGGTCTTTATTCTTTTGTCAGGAGATATCCTGGACTATTTGGTTGGAGCAGGGGATTTAAAAGGTGGGGGAACAGTTAGTGGTTAAGCTGGAGAGATTCGGCCAGAGCAGAAGGTTCTCAGAGTAGAAGTTGGTCTGGGTAGAAGTTGTAATATTTTAGGCATTGAGAAACCACTGGAGGTTCTTTAATCTTTAAGTGGAGAGACGAGTATTTTAGTTCAGGTGAATTGGAGCTAGGGAGAAAGGGAGTCAGGAAGAGTAGTCAGGAGGCTTCTGCCGTAATGCAAATGTTAACCAGGAAGGCTTGAATTAGAATGGTGGAGATAGAAAGGAAGCATTGATGAGGTAGAAAAGGAAAGGAAATATTGGCAGAATTTGGTGAGTGGTCGGGAGTATAGGGAAGAAGGAAGAATTAAGTATGGCTGTGAAAGATCTTTCATTTAACAAATATCTGAGCACTTGCCATATGTGCTGGGCATTGTCTTTGATACAAGGGATTCAGGGCAGTACAAGACATGATTCCTGCCTTCAAAGAATGTAAAATCTGGAGAGTGACTAGAGGAATGTAATAACACAGAGAGCAAGATCCTGGAGGTGCTGAAAGTGATGGGAGCTAGAGTACCAGAAAAGGATTAACTTTGGACAGCAAAAGCCTTTTTGTTTTTTCTTCCTTTGAGGCAAATGAGAGAGCAAGAAGGAAATGACATGTGCCAATGGAGTTGTCAAGTGTGGAGGGGGAAGTTAGAATTTCATGACATCCTTTATTTGCTAATCAAAATGGAGGCAAAATGATATGCTGAGAGCATAGATGAGAGCAGAGGTGAAACGGAGGCTTAAGGAAAAAAATGGGTTGGGAAGAGAGTACCACAGGGGTTATTGCACAGTTGTGAAGACGCAGGCAGAGGTTCCTTGCATGATTTCCTTGTGGTCTAGTACTGGGAGTATTTTTTGCTTCTGCAGTTCTGGCACTGGGGTCACTGTGGAGGGGTCAATGATATAAGGATAGGTAAGACACAGTCCAAGCCCTTAAGCTCTATTAGTAGAAAACATAGAAAGAAATTATTAAAGTATGTTGAGATAAGGGCAAAATAGGAAGTCAGTGGAAGGCAAATCAGATGAGGTTTCCCAGAGAGGTGAGGATAGTAAAATTAAGCCAGAGTGGATGAAAAAAATAGACCAGAATTTAGGGAGAGGGAACTATGGAAGCATGAAAAGTGCCTTCCAAGAAGGTAATTGTGAACGTACAAGCTAGTTGGGGTGTGGATAGTTTGAGAAGAGATTGGAGTGTGAGCCTGGTTGTGAAGGGCTCTGAATGCTGAGTTTAGTAGATCTGTATAGCATCTCTGTAGCTAATATTAGTGGTAGGGAATGGGAACCATTGTCATCTAGAAGCTAGAGTCTAGGTAGTGGATATGGATCCAGACCCTGGAATCTTGGCAGAAATTTAGAGGAGAGAGGACAATGTTTTAAATGGTTCAGTTGGCGCAGGCTAAAGCTGACTTGAAGTTGTTTGGCTGCAACCGATGGGAGAGAGGCTTTGCTGGTAATAGGACAGGGACTGCTGAATGGTGGAGTGGTGGTACAGGAGAGCAGATCTTGGAGGGACAATGGAGCGTGACAGAAGTGAAATAGCCATGAACTATTGCATATGTAGCCCCTGTGGGTATTGAAGAAGAAGAGGATGTGGGTCAGGTGTTATAGATAGGTGGGGAAGATGGAAGTGGTTGATTCTAGTTCAGAAGGGTGATAGATGGCATGGAGTAAGGACATGTTCTGGACTGAGGAGAAATAGCTTGGTGGTGGTAGAACAGTGAATGGAAAGAGGAGAATTTATCAGGGTGAGGGGGCATGGAGAAAGAAAGGATCGTGGCTGAGAATGAAGTGCCTGAAGTGTTGACTGGTTAAAACTGAGGATGATGGTTGGTTGGGTGGGGAGGCCGGATAGAGGGAAAAAACCTGGGCAGGCCAGCATTTTGGTGTTAGAGTGAGAAGGAACCCTTCCCCACACTAGTCCTCAGAGTCATCTACAGGGACGGGACAGGAAATGGTACCTGAGGTTCATTTCTGGTCCGTTTTGTTCTTTTTTCCATTCCCTCAGAACCCTAGTGAAGAAGTCCAAGAACCTAGGGGGTGGGGGAATCTCCTTTCCCAGACCAAGGGATGTTGTTCCCTGATCCCAATACCTTCATGATACCCCTGTTTATTCCCAGTGAAGAGCCGGAGGCCATCCTTGGGGGAGTTACTCCTGCGGCATGCACACAGTCCAACCAGGGCCCGGCAGGCGGCACAATTGGTCCTTCAGCCTGGGCGAGACGGAGCAGGACTTGGCCTAGGTGGGGGCTCCCCTGGGGCTTCAACTCCAGTTCTAGCCCCCCGGGGCGGGGCCCCTGAGCGCCAAGGTGATGCTCTTCGAGTCAAGAATGCTGTCTACTGTGCAGTCATTTTCCCTGAGTTTCTCAAGGAATTGGCGGCCATCTCCCAGGCCCATGCTGTCACCTCGCCTTTCTTGTTGGATACTTCAGAGGAGGGATCTGGGCTTCCCATCTCAGGCTTTGGGCCCCTCAATCCTTAACTTTCTTCCATGGACAATCAGGGACATGGGTGGCCTGGGCTGGGGCTAGGGCACAGGCTCCTTTTTATGTTTGGAGACAATGGCAAAAGGACTTTTTAATTTATTTCAGATGAATGTTTTATGGAAAACTTGTTGCAATATGTATAAAAGGGAAATCTCTATTCTGTGCTCATTTTTCTTTCCCACCTTTTTTCTAGGGGCTGGGGCCCCAGAAAAGGTTGTACATAGATGGGGAGGTGGTTAGGGGTATTTTCTCTTTGGCGAAGACTTTAATACCAGGTTTCAAGGTACTGCTTATACCCCTAGAGGGTGAGGGGACTTGAAGCCTAGGGAAAAAAGTGGGATTCTCCCCCTTCTCTAGACCCCAGAAGGAATAAGCAGCATGGGACCAGGATGGTTTCGGGGGAGCAGCAGCTGATGTTTATTGGGGACCAATATCCCTGTGCCAGATCTTGGGGGCCTTGCCCCCTGCATCTCTTGCTTCAGCTTCATTCATCGCTGTCGAACTCGGAGGACAGACCCTGCAGCAGGGGCAGGGACATGGAGTGCCGATCGGGGTCCCCGGGGTCCCCACCCTGGGCTCCTGGTGGAGGGCTGCGGGGGCTGAAGAGCCAGTTCTCTGCCAGGATTGGGGATAGTAACAGCTTGACTCATGCCTTGGTCTTTCTGCCCCCCTAGTCCCTCCCTCTGGCCCTCTGTACCATCCCCACCCCCTCACCAAGGCCCCTTCATTCCATCTTACCCTCCCCTGGCTCCCTCATTCCATCTCCCTTATTAGAGTTCTATGCTGAGTCATGGATTCCCCACACATTCCTAGGCTGTAATCCTCATGCCCTCTCCCTTCTCTACTTTGCCCCTCCCATCCCTTTCATCTTCATTTTCCCTAGCAGTACCTGACAGCATCTGGGGCCCCCTCCGGAAAGGGTTTCGGCCCTTGTAGGAGAATCTGGTGGATCTGCCCTCTGGCCCTTCCTGGGGAGGTTGTGTAGGTGGGGCTGGGACAGGTGGGGGCATATCAGCAGCTTCAGAGGTATTGGCAGGTGCTGATGTAGGGGCCAGAGGTGGCATGATGCTGAGGTTGGGTCTGACCCAGTTGGCCCCATGGGGCAATGGGTCTTTGGTCAGAGGCTTCTGTGGTCCCAGCACACCCTTGGGCTGCAGTGAAAACTTGAGGCAGGAGAAGGCAATAGGCAGTGACCGCTGTAACCGGAGCAGCTGGGGCTCACGAGCTGTAGGCAGTAGCCCTAGCTGCAGCCAAGAGCAGGAGAAGACCTGGTAGATGACATAGATGCTGTGGGTGCCTCGGAGCCAGGGAAGAGTCTGCTGCAGGCTCACCTGCCCTGGTGGCAGTAATAGGAAGGCTACCTTCTTGCGCAGGCCACCCATATGTAAGTGGATCCGGCAGGGCTGCCCATCCAACAGTCGCATCTCTTCATAGATTGTCTCTGCTCGGCCATTTGGTGAGTATTCCCGAGAGCAGTGGGCAAAGGTACCCTCAGACCCTGTCTGCTCCAGGAGGTTTGGTAGTGGCCCTACTGGTTTCAGCGCCCTCCGGCCCTGCCGACCTGGTAAAGCCAAGCGAGTGTGGGCAGGGCGGGACTGTTTGACTAGCACGCCCAGTAGGTCATAGCAGGCTGCATCCGACAGGAAAGGTACTGCCACTACATTGGACCCAAAGCGCTCCTCGATGACCTGCAGGTGTCCAGTTTATAGGTCAGGAACTGATTAGGGTCAGGAGTTAACTGGTTGCCTATTCTAGATTGACTCTCCCACCATTCACTATTCAATTACATCTCTACAGTGCGCTCAGACTTACACTTCCTGCTTATCTTCCAGTTCTCTCCTGTAGCAAAACCTCGAATGTCTACTGTGTGCCAGACTATGCTAGATACTGGGGATACATAAAAGAATGAGACTTTGTCCTTGTCCTAATATAGTTCTGTCTAATGGAGGAGATAAAAATATAGACAGCTAAGTAAAATAATAGAGAGCAGGGTGTGAAGGAGATAAGAAATAATTGGACAATCTTTGTCTTTGATGGAAAGAAGATCAAAGAAGGTTTTCAGGTAGTAATACTTGAGTTTTGAAGTAATTAGCCAGATAGGACAATGGTAAGTCCAGGCAGAGGGGACAACCAGTGAAAAAAACCTGAACTTATAAGCCAGGAAGGGCACATTTAGGAATACCATTTCACGTTACTTACATGTAGGGTATGAAGAGGGAAAGACACACAGTTACTAGATTATGAAAAGCTTTGTGACTGTACTGAGTGGCTGGAATCTTGTTCTGAGGGGAATGGGAAGCTACTGCAAGGGCTCTGGGTAGGAGGGACAGGATCAGATAGGTATTTTAGAAAGCTAATTTTTAATAGGAAGTCATAAAATGAGAAGAGAGATCAGTTAAGAGTATTGCAGTACTCTACGCAAAACATGATTAGGCCCTGAGCTAAAATAATGGGGGAAGATATTCGAGATATTTAGATTATAGAATTATTAGAGCTTGATCACTTAGGAGGTATGGGAAAAGGAATTCTCAGGATCATTCCTAGGTTGACCAGTTACATAGGTGATGTCATTAGCCAAGAATAGATATACGGAAATAGGTTTGGAATGTCCATTCTTATACTGTGTGTGTACCTCTCAGTATATACCTTCTGCCCTAGCTGCAGGGGGTAGTTCTTTTAGGAAATTTGAGGCCTCATCTTTGTAATGTTCTAATACGCTTTTAGGAATTTTAGTTCCCCCTGCTTTTGTCCTTTTTGTTTTGGCATTTTGGGGCTTGTAACCCAATTCTAGAAAGTTTACTTCATGACCAACTGTGAAACCCTGTAAGATCTTGTCTAGTAATTGTACTTAGGTATTAGTGATCTTGACCCATTCAGGATTTTGTTGGCTGAGATTTCTTGTTCTCTCTTCTGCTAGGGAGCAAGGGCACACGAAAGTTCCTCTTTGGGCCTCTTTCATATTTGAGCCCCATGCTTAAAGAACTATACTCTACTCCCTACCCCCAGCTCCAGATCCCATGTCTGTGCCCCTACTAAAGGCATTGCCCACTTTGCTGGCTTTGTGGTAGAATTCACCAATGGCCCCTTAAGGCCCCAAAACAGTTACATAAAGCTGTTTTGGAAGTACTGCCCCCTAGCATAAGAGGAAGGTAGCTAACTCTGGAGGTTTTTTTTTTTTTTTTTTTTTTTTTTTGAGACAGAGTCTCCCTTGTTGCCCAGGCTGTAGTGCAGTGGCAGTGGCATCATCATTACTCCCTGCAACCTCAAACTTCTGGGCTCAAGCAATCTTCCTGCCTCAGCCTCCCGAGTAGCTGGGACTACAGGTGTGTGCCACCACGCCTGGTTACTTTTTCTATTTTTGGTAGAGATGGGGTCCCATGCTCAAGCTGGTCTTGAACTCCTGAGCTCCTGAGATCCTCCTGCCTCGGCCTCCCAGAGTGCTAGGATTATAGGTGTGAGCCACTGCGCCTGGCCTGGAGTTTCATCTGTACTTTGGATAAGCTGAGGTAGCTTGAAGACTACTACTGTCTTTTATTACCAGGCCAAGGAAATAACTGTTGTTCTTTCTTGGTCTACATGAAAGAATTTCTCATCATTTCTTCTCCTTTGCTTCACTGAGACCCGGAACACTTTCTTTTGGGTGGGGACATAAGGTTGAAGAACAGGGCTCTGAGAAGGGCCAGTTGGGTTTCTAGGGATGAGAACAGAGTACTGGTGGGTTGACAGTTTTGGATGGAATGCCTTGCCCCATGACCATGAAATTATAGTCACTAAGCATAACTTCATAATCTCACCCTATCTGTTCCTTTGGTGTCTAGAATCCTGTACAAATAAGACAAATGGAAGTGTCTCCAGGAGAGGTCCCTCTGACAGGAGTGTGACATTTAAAATACCTGGTTCTTACTGTCCAAGTTTCTGCTGAAAGGGTGAATCTATGGTTTAGCTGGAGGCTTTTCCCCAGCATATAGGTGTTAATTTGCCTGACCCTAACTCTAACCCTCCTTTTTGCCCTTGAGGTCCCCAGTGGTTATCCTAAAATAGGAAAAATAAGGAAGTCAGTTGCTCAGTTCTTTTTTCTGTGTTCCTGGTAAAGTCACCATTTGAGACTACTACCTGCTACTACTGATTTTTTCTGCTTCTGGGTAGAAGTTATATAGACCTTAGAGGCCAGCAAATTTAGGTTTCCCAGGGGTAGCCCAGGAAAGTGGTGGTCGAAGATTATCTTCCTACATATACTTTGGTTGCTTTGAATTCTGAATGGGGAACTCTTTAGCTACATCCTGTTTAGCCACTTGTTTTATAGAGTGCCCAATAGTGTTAGTGGTTTTATAGTGTTAGTGGTTCTGGGGACAGCAAACCAGGTCCTTCAAAGGTGCCCTAATACTTAAATTTGTCCTATACTAACAGAATTTATCTTGCACATCTCTAGCCTGCTTTTCCTGACAATTTTCCATTTAAATAGGATAGTGAGTTTTTCTGCTACTCAGATGGTGTAGCTTTCTGATAGTAGAAAGTCTTCATTTACTTTCACCCTAATTCTGATTGATCTAGTCCAGGACCAACCTTCTACACTGCTGAAAACAGTTACTATAATACTTGGGAAGACCCTGGGCTCTCCTGTTTCTGATTCCCTGGAAAGCTGGCTTTTGTGGTGAGCAGCTACCCCATTTGGAATGAGAGCTACTTACCGTTAAGGCTGCTTAGAGTGTGGTAGGTACTGCTTTAAGATGGTTTCTTAAGTTTGGTAGGCTGCCTTCTATGAATGCTTTAAATTAACTTTCCTTCATATCTCTCAGCCAGAAACTTATCCCTAAATTTTCCAATCTAAGAAATTTGCTGATATGTAGCCTGCAACTGACAAGTGATTTGGTGGGATTTGTTGGACACCGGCAACCCAGATACAGCTGTGATCTCCCTTCTTGAAATCTACATACTTTACTCAAAACCCAAATTTCTCATACTGTGGAAGTTAAGGAATAGGGAGTATGGTATAGGTGAAGGGGTTGAAGGTAAAGTCCAGGTTCTATAGGAAGCTTAAAGGGTCTTTTTTGATCCTCTTATACCCCTTTGGCCTCATTTTCACCCCTACTTCTTTGGACTCTGCTCTTGAGGACTATTTGCAGTTTACATATATGCATTTTTCTTTTTCCTCTCCTGGCTTTTGCATATGCTCTACTTTTAGTTAGTATGCTATACACTCACCCACCCACCTGCTCATTAACTCATTCAGATAACTTTATTAAACACCTTTTATGTGCTAGGTGCTCTTCTTCTTTGTGTGAATAACTCCTATTTGACTAGCTAGAATGTTACTCCTTCTAGGAAGCCTTCCTGACTTCCTAAGGCCTACCCCTGACTTAGTGCTTCTCCTTTCTGCTCTCATAGCTCCCCATACTTTGCTTTTCAAGGAACGTTTCTTACTGTTTTTGCAATTGTTAATCACTTTACTGCAGCACCTGGCACATAAGCAAGCACTGAGTAAATGTTAGTTATTATTGTCTTCAGGCTTCCCACCCCTTCCTACTCACAGGCTGCTCAGATCCATCCAGGCCACACTTTGTTACTTCTTCTTTAGCCTCCTTACTTTACCCACCTTATCCTTGATGAGGGTCCAAGTGGCATCAGCTTCATCCAGTGTCAGAAGGTGGGGGGTACCAAACAACATGGTGGAGTGTGGGAGGGATTTGGCAGGGCAGTGACTGCTGCAGGAACCCCAAGCTGCCCAGGGAGGTGAGATCCCAGGCCTTGGGCTCTGAGCTATTGCAGCATGAGGTCATAGAGGTCCTGCTAGGTAATGGGGTTATGAGTAGAGAGAGGACAGTAAATTTTCTAGCCTCACTACAACCTGTAATTCATACTCTTGAGTCACCTATCCATCCTCCTGCTTTAGGGGCAGAAAATGCAGGTATATGTTAGGGAGCATTTGTATATGTTTATGAATATGTGTTTGTGTATAGTTCTTGTTCTGAGTTCTTTGAGGATACGGATCAGGTCTCTCCTCCCTTCAGCAGCCTCCGTGAAGTAATTTGCTATGTTGTTAGCTGCAGATAACTTCTTTGTGAGATTGGATAGGGATCCTGAAGGACATGGAAGAAAGTATAGTCACGTGCCACAGTATGATGTTTCAGTCAACAGTGAACCGCATATATGTCAGTGGTCCCACACCATAAGATTATAATACTGTATTTTTAACGTACCTTTTCTATGTTTAGATACACAAATACTTACCATTGTGTTACAGTTGCCTGAAGTATTCAGTACAGTAACATACTGCAGAGAGTTATAGCCTAGGAGCAATAGGCTATACCATATAGCCTAGGTGTGTAGTAGGCTGTACCATCTAGGTTTATGTAAATATACTCTGTGATATTTGCACAATGACGAAATCACATTTCTCAGAACATATCCCCGTTGTTAAGCAACCCATGACAGTATAGACCAGGACTTATATTGAGAACCAAGCAGTGGTTCTCAACCTTGGCTGCACTTCGGAATTAATTGGGAGCTCTAAAAATTACTGGATCCTACCCCTAGAGATTCTTACTTAATCGATCTGGAGTGTGCCTGGGCATCATGATTTCTAAAAGCCCCTAAGGCAATTTTAATGTGGGGCTTAGGCTGAATCCCATTATTAATGGGTAGATTACAACTGCAATGAAAACTAGGTGTGTGTGTGTAGGAGCCTGCTATGCTAAGCAGTGACAATGTGGAGGGTAAGAATCTAATTGCGATAATGTTGCCCTAGTAACTGGAGAGAATTTTCAGCAAGCTGGAATTACCCAGGTAAATTTGAAGAATTTATTTTTTTATTTTTTTATTTTTTTATTTTTTTTGAGACAGAGTCTCACTTTCTTGCCTGGGGTGAGTGCCGTGGCGTCAGCCTAGCTCACAACAACCTCAAACTCCTGAGCTCAAGCAATCCTCCTGCCTCTGCCTCCCGAGTAGCTGGGACTATAGACATGCACACCACCACGCCTGGCTTATTTTTTCTATTTTTAGTAGAGACAAGGTCTCGTTCTTACTTAGGCTGGCCTCGAACTCCTGGTCTCCAGTGATCCTCCCAAAGTGCTGGGACTGCAGATGTGAGCCACTGTGCCTGTCTCATGTGGCTTCTCTTGGTTGTCAGTTCTGAGTGAGTGATCTGTTCCTTACTGATTTCTGCAGTTGTGTTTGCACCTGTTTTTGCCTTTAGGCTCCTGTTTCAGGTGTCTGCAGCATATGAGCTTTCATGAGTCTGCCCTTCCACCTCTTTCTACCTCTCTGGCTCGTTCTGCTTCCTTAGTCTGCCTTGCTGAGCAATGCCTGAGGGGTGCTGCTTCCTTCCCCCACTATCAGTCTCCCAGTCTTTATCCTTAAGGCAGTGTTCAGAGGACACTGTTGGAATCCCCCAAATGGATTCCCTTGTGTGGCTGTAGCTAATAGAAGAAAAAATGATTTAGAAAGCGAAGCTTGGGGGTGGTACTTAAACACAGTGACACCGGGGATTTACTCAAACTGAGTACTTTATCTGTTTGAGTAACTATTCCAGCTTTATAGCCCTGGCATGGTTACAGCAGC
>CAUYSK010025579.1:0-13907 GCA_963575035.1 Avahi laniger | reverse complement strand
AGGCATGAGCCGCTGTGCCCAGCCCAGATGGCCCTTTTTAATGTGAATGGGCCTCATCTAAACTGTTGAAGACCTGAGTAGAACAAAAAGGCTGATCCTCCTCTGAGCAAGAGAATTCTTCCTGCCTGACCGCCTTTGGGCGGAGACATCAGTCTTTTCCTGCCTTCATACTCGAACTAAAACATCGGCTCTTGCTGGGCATTCACGTGGGAATTACATCATCGGCTCTCCTTGTTCTCATGCCTTTGGGATTGGACTGGAAATACACGAATGACTCTCATGAGTCTTCAGCTTGCTGACTGTAGATTGGGGACTTGCACACCTCCGTAATTGCATGAGTCAATTGCTTATAATACACATCTTTCTGTATACATCCTGTTGGTCCTGTTTCTCTGGAGAACCTTGACTAATACAATGTTATAATACAAGCTGCTCAAACAAATGGAATCAGCAATTTCTGTGTGTAGCCCACACTGGATCTTATCTTCTGCCATCAAGTGTTGAGCAACTTTAAGTACCTATTATCGAGTACTTACCTGCTGTGCCCGAGATTAGAAAGAAACAAAGTTAGATATCCTTACTCAAAGATCATAGTCCAGTGTCATCAGTATGCAAATTTCTAGAAAGATTGTCTATGTGCAGTCACACAAACACATTTATCAAGTCAAAAAAGATGTTTTCGATGGGAACTGGCCATGTCCTGTGACTTGCTAAGGCAGAGATGCCATTCTGGCTCCACTTGCTATTAATAAAATCTGAGCTGTTAAAGCAAAAAGGCAACCTTTTTTCCACCCTGTGAGTGTATGTACACTGCTTGGGTTTGAATCTTACCTTTTCCCAATTTCTAGTTATGTGGCCTTGGGCAAATTAGTCATTTTTTGTACATTTTGTTAAATGTAACATAGGAGCAAAAATAGTACCTACCTCACAGCATTTTTATAAGATCGCACAGGATAATATTTGTAAAGAATTTAGAACAGTGCCTAAAACCTACCATATTCTGTCAAATCTAAGATGCTATTAATTTGAAAATATACCACTATTACGTGTATTCCTAAGAAGGAAAAGCAGTGCCAGTTATTATCGTAAGGTGTTATTGGTTGTGTCCCCTTCCAATGTTAAGAGATGAAAAAGAAATGTATCATAAAATCAATGAGGTGTGATAGTTGGTGCTGTGTAAATCAATAAAATCCTGGATGAAGCAAGCTGATTATTCAGGGCAATGTAGACCGGTCCTCCATTTGAATAGGAAAAAATTTATTTGCATTTGTGAATGGTTATCTAAATCGCAACAAAGTTCTAAGCAAACCATAGTATCACTGAATATCCACAACACTTCTTGACTGACTAGTCCAAGAAGTTATTAAACCATTTTTTTCATTTTCTTAATGAGGTTTAAAGCTACCTTCATTATGGACTCTCTTGGCGGGGGGGTGTCATTTATTAATCTAATTAAAGCATGACAATTGTTACAGACTGTATGTTTGTCTCCTCTTCAAATTCATGTTGAAATACTAACCCCCAATGTGACTATATTTGGAGATAGGGCCTGTGAGGAGGTGATAAAGGTTAAATGAGGTCATAAGGGTGGGGCCTTAATCCGACAGGGCTGGTACCCTTAGAAAAACAGAAAGAGACACCAGAGCTCGCTCTCTCCTCCGTGTGATGAGGACACAGCAAGAAGGTGGCTGTTTGTAAGCCAGGAAGAGAGCCCTCACCAAAAATCAAATTGGCTGACATCTTGATGTTGGACTTCCAGTCTCCAGAACTATGAGGAATAAATGTCTTTTTTAAAAGCCACTCAGTCTGTGATATTTTATTCTGGCAGCCCAAGCAGACTGAGACAATGATCAATGGGGAGGGCAGTCTCTGAGAGAGAACTGTGGATGAATTCATCCTGGCCCCTGCACATGGCTGGTGATTAGCTGTCAGGGAATGTTTGACCCGAAGGTGCTTATCTGCAATGGGAAACCGAAGACAAGATCTCCCTGCCAGCCCTTCCCGATCCTCACTTCTCTGCTTACTCAGTGCTAAAGTTACTCATGCTACTTTACTGACGTTATAAATACTATTTATTTTTACAATTGTACACGATGACCTATGGGAAATCGACACTCTTGTTACGAACATTCAATTAGGTTTATAGTTTTAATCACTTCTCTATATTCATGCTTTCTTCAGCTGTGGATTAGAAATTTTCTCTCTTGCTAGTAGTTTGATTCTCTGGGCACTGGTTCTGCCTCTAGGTATTTTACAAGTGAAACTTGGCTGAGTATTTTGTTCTCACCAGTCATTGCTTCTGCTTCTGTCGATATTTAAGATAGTATGACCTGGAAGTTTCAGAAAAAAATTCAGAATAATATAGAGGTTATTTTTTTTGGAAAGCTTATCTTTATGGATAAAAATTCTGAATTATGAAATACTCTTAAACCAGTTTTATTTTGAAGCACATGCATCAACAGAAACCAAGTAAAGCATGAAGCAATGGGAATCCTTGGGGAAACCTGTTTTTATGAGTAGATGAAATTGCTTACAAGTCACATAACAATTTGTATGTAAATGGTTCTATCTGAAAACTGTGAGGATGCACAAGGGTACTTGAAAAGGTTGTCTTTCATTAATAACTTGTAAACATTACTTCTACAATCTTCTTTACATTATTTTTTTTTATCAGAGCAAAGCTAAGGCTCCCCAGCCTGGTATAGCCAGAGTTGGTGCATTAGTTACCTATTGCTATGTAACAAATGACTCCAAATCTTAGAAGATGAATACTATGAGGTGGGAATGACTGGGGAGCATCTTTAGAGGGTGACTGTCACTGTTGACACATGACCTAAGCCAGGCCAGTCAGGTGCTCCCTTCTTGGAACTGACACTTTAAGCAGAATGACATACACGGAGTAGAATCCTTCAGGTTGAGCCATGAGAATGGTTCTCCTTATTGTTAAGCTGTGTTCTTTCTTGGTTCTATAACTCCTGACAATTTTCCGATAAATTCTCTTTGCATTAGGTTAGCGCAGATCAATTTCTGTTGTTATAACAAAACACTCCTAACTGATAAAATGGATTCTGGTGTAAATTGCACTTCAGTGCGTGGGAAATAATGGACACTACTTTCTGTTTATCTTGGGACTACAGGAGTCAGGTTTCTCATGATTGGTAATGGGAGATACCAGTGAAGAACCGTGGAGAAAGTAGCAAGAACCTGTGGTGTTAGATTGGACTTGGAGACATCAGTGTGAACTCACACTGTAATATACACACACTTCCTCAACCTATTTGCTTAGAGGACCCTGAATCATTCCCAAGTAGCAATGAGTAAACATACACATGAGATTTTGGTTCCTAAATCCGATGCGCCACTAAAAGTAATCATGGCTCCTTGGAGAAATGATGGGGACAGGAAAGATGCTATGTAAGCCTGGAACATCTTCAGGGTCAGAAAGTTAGTAAGTTCTCAAAGAATGATGGGGATATGTCCAAATGACACAGCTGTTGGCTTGGTCTCCCCCTGCCCAGATCTGGGGCAATTTCAACATTAACAGAGAATCAGTCTTACAACCATCATATTGATAATTGATTCAGGGGGAAAACATCAATGGGTACTAAGTAGATAAAAATTGAATGAGAATGGGATATATATACGTATAGTCTTAATACGTCGCCCCTCTAGATTTCATCTTAACTATGTGATTAAAGGTAATAGCACTGATAATGGGACAAAAGGACATCGTATGTTTCCTGATATGATACACAATGAATATAGAATCACTTCTGTACTCTGCTAAAAATGCGTTACTTGAATCTAATCAAGGGGAAGAATCACACAAAACCAAATTGAGGGACATTCTACAAAATAACTGACATGTACTCTTCAGAAATGTCAAGGTTAAGAAAGATGAAGGCTGAGGAATAGTTTCTGATTAAAGGAGGCTAACGAAACGTGACAGCTGAATGCAGTGCATGCACCTTGGTTGGATCCTGAGCAGGGGAAAAGTAGCTATAAAGGGCGTTATTGGGATACTGGCAAAATTTGAATATAGTTTGTACATTGCATAATAGCATTCTATCATCAAATTTTGTGATTTTAATCATGTAACACAATGTCTTTGTTTTTAGGAAACACACACTAAAGTACTTAGGGGTAAATGGACATCATGTCTACAGCAGAATTTCCAATGGCTCAGAAAAGCAGAGGAAAGAGTGCATGGTAAAGCAGATGGGGCCACATATTAACAAGCCAGGAACGTGGGTGAAAAGTCTCGTATTAGTTTGCTATTGCTGCTGTAACAAACATGACAGTTGAGCAGCTTGTTTCTGTAGGTCAGAAGGCTGGCACAGTATGGCTGGATTCTCTGCTCAGGGTCTCACCACTGGGTTAAAATCAAGCTATCAGCAGGATGCATCCCTTTACAGAGGCTCTGGGGAAGAATCAGCTTCCAGGCTCACTCAGGTTGTTGGCAGAGTTCAGTTCCTTGCTGTTGTAGGACTGAGGTCTCTGTTTCCTTGACTTGTGGCCCCTCCATCTTCAAGCCAGCAACGGCACCTAGAGCTCTCCTCAAGCCAAACTTTGACTCTCTCAGGGCTGTATGATCACATTGGCCCCACCTGGATAATCTAGGCTATATTCCCTCTATTAAAATCAATTAATCCTCATCACATCTGCAAGATTTATTTTGCCATGTAATTAATGTCACATAACCATGGGTGTGACTCCAGGGGTTGAGGATTCGGGGGCCCTCATTTCTGCCTACCGCAGATCACAGGAGTTTTCTGCACTGCTCTTTCTCACCACCTTTAACAGAAATTTGAAATTACACTAAAATAAAATGTTACGAAGATTCATATGCGTTCATTGCACAAGCAGTGGAAAGATATCATCATAGCACTGTTGATGATTTTGGCGGTTTCATTTCCTCCTAAAAGCACTGAATCTGTTTCTCTCCCTCATTACCTCCCAGGCCACCACCAAATCAAGCAAGGGACCTGTGAGGTGGTTGCCGTGCACAGGTGCTGCAATAAGAACCGCATAGAAGAGCGGTCACAAACGGTCAAGTGTTCTTGCTTCCCGGGACAGGTTGCTGGCACAACTCGGGCCCAGCCTTCTTGTGTTGAAGGTAAGTCCTATCTGATCAGTTTCTCCAGTATTTCAAAGGGGCCTCAAACTACCAAGAACCTCCCCACTTTACCGTCTTTGCAACCTAAAGAAACCTAGGTTGCTTCGAGATCTGTGTCATTCCAAAAGTGAACATAAATGCAACTCCAAAAATTTCTTGATGAGTAAAGTAAGTGTTTAATAATGTCAAGGGGTGCCAATGGGAGTTACATTAGGGACCGTTGGGAAGATGTGCCTCAATTCCTTTTTGCCTGTCTCCAAATCTCACCTATCTGTTTCCCCAGATGCTCTCTTCTCCCCTCTCTTATACCCTGTACTCAAAATTGGCAGTGTGGCTTTCTTACCTCATGCTCAGTGTTATAGGCTGATATCCCCTTTGTTTAATTTCTAGTTTATCATTTTAACAAACATTTATAGAACATTCTCTTCAGAGCAACTTCCCTGGGAATAGTTTGAGATCATGTATCATTCATTTGTAGTCTCTAACTCCCCTAGCAGAGTGCTGTGCCAATGGTTAAAAAATATATGTGAATGAATGTTGATGGTCGTAGGTGGAGGCCTGGGATTGATTCCTTTAGATGCCCCTGGCTTCTTCCAGCAGACACCTTGTTAGAAACGAGTATCAGTCCCCAGGGGAACAGATACATGGGGTTAGCCCTGTAGCAGTTGCTCTGCAGTAGCGAGAAACTTCGCTGAAAATGAATGTTTCCTGTCTCATCTGATGCATGTCTAAAGGTCGGTGGTTAAAACACAAACACACCCACACATTCTTAACTCTAGATCTTACTGTACAATCAACAATAGCAGCTGACTTACCCGCATCCCACCTCTGCTACCAAACACACGCAGACATACACAGATACAGGCTGTGTGGTCATACTGGTCTGTATCAGTACCGTCTCAGCCACCTTGAAAGCAGGAAGGTATAAGTGGAAAATTTCCCATCTATACTTCCTTATCAGAAACCCCGGGTGAAATGTGCTCCTGAATTCAGATTTCGTTCATGTTTTATGGGTAGCATAGGCATCTATCATCTATTACCTAACAAACCTAATGTGTTCTCCACTTGGACCCATAATCATAGGTGCTAATACTTCTGCAATGAAATATATGAATATTCATGCAGCACGGGATAAGACAACATAAAGAACCTCCTGCTAATTCATGTCAGGGTTTGCTGCCATCTTACAGAAGCTTTTCCATTTTCAGAGCTTTTTGGATTTGGGGATTATTGATGAGGGATTATGGACCTATAAAAGATGATGAAGATCTTTAACATTAAAAATAGTGGCATTTCAAAGAAATGTGCTGTTTCAATACCCCCAGTATAGCATATTTATCTGCTCCGTTAATTGAGTCCAAATCATGCCCATTCTGTCACTTGCTCTCTCAAATCATCCCACTTTTCTCCATTCCCACTGCCACCTCCACGGCGTAGGAGCCAACACGACATCTTGCCGAGCTCACTGCCTCTAGTCTTCCATTTCCACCCTGTAGCCAGAATGATCCTTCTACACAAAAACAGGACTAACTGATTATGTCACTCTCTTACTGAAAACCACACTTTATTGACTTCCCACTGTCATTAAGATATATTCCTTTTTTTTTTTTTTACCATGTCCTACAAAGACCTGCAGGATCTGGCTCTCTCGGTTCTCTCTTTCAACTGCTCTAGCCCAGGTGGATGCGAGTTCTTTCCATAACCTCTTCCCTCTGCATCCTTTGCCTGAGTCATTGCCCTCCTCCCCACCACACACACTTGGTCTACTTAATTCCTGCTCTCCTTTCAACTCTCCTCTGTTGTCTTGTATCACCCGGGACTTCTAGTTCATGACATTCATCCCATTTTGTTGTAAAAAACTTGTTTAGTGGCTGGATGCAGTAGCTCACACCTGAAATCCCAGCACTTTGGGAGGCCAAGGTGGGAGGATCGCTTGAGGCTAAGAGTTTAAGACCAGCTTGTGCAACATAGCAAAACCCTGTCTCTACAAAAATTTAAAAAATTAGCCAGGCGTGGTGGCATGTGCCTGTAGTCCTAGCTGCTTGTCAGGCTGAGGTAGGAGGATTGCTTGAGGCCAGGGTTCAAGGTTGCAGCGAGTTGTGATCACACCACTGCACTCCAGCCTGGGGCACAGAGCAAGACCTTGTCTCAACAACAACAACGAAACACATATACACACACACACACACACAAACCCAAGCCAAAACCAACAACAACAAAAAACCATTGAATATATGTCTTCCTGTTAGTATACAAGCAGCTTGAAGGTAGGGACTGGGTCTCTTATTTTCATTTCCCCCCATTCGCCAGCCCATGAACAAGTTTTAGCACAGGGGAGAAATGACTCATCTTTGCTAATCACAGATTGCTCTCCAAAGGTAACAACTGTGTTGACTTGATTGTAGGCTTTAAGGAACTTGTGATTCATAACATAACTATTTTTATACTCTGTCTAAGCCTGGAATCTTTGGATATAAAAAGCCTTAAATATAAATAATGTTTTACAATATTCAAAGCCCTTTTATCAGTATCCGAAAAGTACTGATAGGGTAGTGATTACCATTAGCATCTTTATCTTAGTAAAGAAAATATAAATACCTTATTCTAAACTAGCTTGTTTTAAATTTTATATATGAGCAAAATCCCTTTTTGGCTTCTACCCTGGTAGTAACTGCATTCCTCTATTTGGTCAATATATTTTTCTACATATGTATATATTTGGAAATAAGTCTGGAGAAAACAGTGGCAAATTTTAATATCAATGTGTGTTTTACACAAATGGCATCACATTGGCTATTTCTTAACTTGCTTTATTCTCATCAGTGTTAGGTTCAAGAGATTTTGTGTACTGGCATTATCATTCTAATTTGATTTTTGCAACTGCTCCATGGTATTCCCTTGTATGTCTAGGCCATGATTTATTTAGCCATTTCTCTATCAATGGGCACTTTTGTTGTGTCTATGGCAAAGCAAAAAGATTCATTCACAGGCTAAATGGTTTCCCTAGTGTCATAGTATCTGTGAGTGACAGAGACCAGTCATTTAGTATCTGAGCAGAGTCTATGCAGCACTGTCCAGTAGAACCTTCTGTGATGATGCAAATGCTCTCTCCCTATATACGTTTTGTCTATATGTGATGATGCATATGTCTAGTATGTTCAGCAGCCACTAGCCATGTTTGGCTATGGAGCATTTGAAAGGTGGCTAGTATGAATTTAATGAATGCTTGTGGCTGGAAGCTTCATACTGGACAGTTACAGAATTAACTTTTTGTAAACATGTAACTTGAGGGTAACATTATGGCCAGAGCATGCTAACACCCTGAAAGGTGGAACTGTAGTTGTATCTTACTATTTGTGTCCTCTGTACCTAGCACTGTCTGGCAGACAGTCAGTGTTCAATAATGTTTATTGGATCAAAGTCACTGAGAAGCGTGGGACGTTTAGGCTTTAGTTAGGATGTGTGTCTGTTTTCATATCTCCCTGATCTTCTATGCCTTATCTGAATATGTTTCCATTAGGGCTTTTTAGCTTTACCTGCTTAATCTTTATTCTATAATAATTATGCAGTATCATGCTGCTAATTGGTATGTGGGAAGACCTATTCTCTGCTGATATGTTCCTCTTATCTTATTTGTCAGTAAGAACAGAGGGATCTAAAATATAAAATTCACCTGAATTTACATTTAAATTAAAACAAAGGCAAGAAGATGTTAGAGTAGGGCACTAATTAATGTTGACACAGAAACCACAATATCCTTTTGCATTTTTGTTAATCCACACCACAGATACTTATCTAGTGTTTTCATTGCTTTTCCATAAAACCATAGCTTATATTAGTTAAACAGGGAGTATAATTAGCTGTTTCCCCCCACCAAACTTTTTTGTTATAATTAACTTACAAAACCCCCCTGAATTATTGAAATGTGTGTTTGATACATGTTGGGGATTTAGGAGAAAGGATAGGGAATTACTTGATTGAGGCTTTGGTTACTGGGGTCCTAAAACAGACAATTATTCGGCGGGTAAGCATTCTTCCTTTTGAATCTTCGACTGGCATGGACAAGGCTGTTTGGTGGTAGAAACTATATTCTACATATTTATCAAAAACCGCTCTATAGAGATAATGCTGAATGGTTTTATGATAAAATGAGATAAGTGTATGTTATAAGGAAGCTTAATTTATTTTGTCAAAATGAATGCTCTCTAAACATTGGATTTAAAAAAGATTAATAAGACAAAAGCTTAGGAATGGAAGGCAGTCAATTTTGAAAACTTTTTTTTTTCTTTTGGATGATAGCCCAATTTCTTCCAGTTTTATGAGATGTCAGAATTCATTCAGTTAAGGAGGAGAGTTACTGTTTGGACTGCAGACAACTTTCATGGCTTTATGGACTGTGTGATGAGACACAGGGTCTTCCTTTATGATGTGTTTTCATGGGGCGATTTTATTGGGTTTGTTCTCCTTGCTACTTAAAAGATTTTTTTTTTAAGTGTGGTCAGGTGAATGGCAGGATTTCACAAAACTCTCTGGGAGTTGGAGGGACATGTAAGTTATATGAGTTGGTTCATTCATCAAGTTTTAGTTTAGCACCTTTGTGTCTGTCCTAGATTCTCAGGGAGAGGATGATAAGGAGACTCAGGTCTTGCTTTTGAGGAGCCTGTAGTTTACTAGGAGAGAGAGAAAATTCTCACAAATGAGGGAGAACAGAGAGGGGGTCAGGGGTGGTGACCCACGAGAAGCAATTATAGTAGGTAGGGGGATATGAGGGTGGAAGGAATTAGGGGACCGGGCAGCACACAGCATAGGAGAGTGGGAACCGCAGGTAGCTTGGTCTGGCTTGGAAATGATGCAAGACAAGACGAGGGAGGTTAACAGAGCTCTTGGTGTTAGAGGTCTTAGAATAAATAAACTTTTAGGATTTAATTCCTGCCTTCTGGGAATTTGCATTTTAGGAGAGTGGATGAAACAGAGTGTGCCAATAAGAAAGCGTATAAAGTGCGAAGGGCAAAGTTTATATAAAGCACCCTAGGATTTCTGAGAAGGAAAAAATGTGATTCCTGAATAACAGGTCATCTTGTCAGCGTCTGTTTCACGGTGAGCTCATGATTAGCCAGGATTTGTGTGTGTGTGTGTGTGTGTGTGTGAGGGAGAGCACACAAGTGAGTGTGCACAAGCTTTAGACTCATGGAATTGCCATGATAGGGGCAGGAAGGAAGACAAAAGAGAGGTGGCATGGCATTTACAACGGATTAGGATTATTTTTGTAAAACAAAGCTGTGAGCAAGTCTGATCAACTAGCACAGCCTCTCATCTAGAGCAGACTTTGTCTACAAACTGTGTATCAGTGTTTCTCAACCAGGGATGATTTGGTGCCTGGGGCCTTTTGTCATTGTCTGGAGACACATGGGAGAGGGTGCTACTGGCCTCCAGTGTGTAGTGGCCAGAAATGCTGCTAAACATTTTACAATGCACAGGATTCAGCCCCTAATCCCCAAGTAAAGAATTGGCCTCAAATGTAAATAGTGCTGAGGTTGAGAAATCCTGACTTAAAGGTCCCCGCTATACATGGATCTATTGTGAGAGTCTGAATTTAGCAGAGAGGACAAACCTAGATCACAAAAGTGCAGTCTAAACATACTCATATGCTGACTCGCTTTGTGTACTTTGTGGAATAATAGAATCGTATTATTGGAAGAATGTGTGAAAACAAGAGTCCTTGAAAAAAATCATTAGTGCTGTAACTACTGCTCTTAAGTGTATTAGCTGGGTCAGGTTGGTATGGCTTCTTTTCTGGGACTAATAAGAAATATAAAAGTTAATAAATGGCTTAATTTTTAAAGAACACAGTGTTTTGAAATAATAGCTGTAAGAGCAAAATAACTGAAGTTATAGTACATTAAAATCTTGGAGCATATTCTAGAAGATACATATTCTAGTAAGATATTTTCTTAGTCTTTCTGTCCATAGTTGCAGTGTTAAAATACACTATCTTTAGAAAAACCTTAACTCTGTGTAAATACAACTAAACTAAATCAACAAATGAGAGATCAACTCTTGAGTCTATTCTGTTAGTCTAATTTGAAGGTGGGCTTATCTGTAATATACATACATTATATAAATACACGATTGTATTTTATTTAACCAAATGATACTTATTTGGGACAAGAGATATAAAACAAACTCATTTTATATAACAGAGTAAGGAAAATGCATCAGATGCAAAACAGCTAATTATCACCTTAAATTTTCACCTAGATTACAACATTATAGAATGTACTAGTCACTACCACAAAACCAGGCAGGTCCTTTTATTTTTTTTTTCTCCCTTTCTGCATAAAACTGGAAATTCATTACAGGTTGGCAGCTTGAAGATAGGGATTTTATGTGTTATCCTAAGTCAGGAAGGCTCGGGGCTTTTTAAAGAATTTTATTTTAAAAATAGAAGTGACAAGATACTTTCTCATTTCGAGTATACTATGATCTTTTGTAATGGGAAAAAAATACATGCCTCCTACAAACTCATTCTCCTGGGGAGACAAGGCTCCGTAAAGTGGGCAGATGTTCTCAACAGTTATTTGACTAAAATCCTCCTGCTGGGTCTTTAGTCTTAGCTCCTAACTGGGCTCAGGCTGCACTCAAAGCTTCAAGTTCTGGGCTGTTTAATCACTTTATTCACTGTCACGTCAAACCTTCAGTGGGGTCTCACCTTTCCTGTCAGCCCCTTAGTCAATCTTTAACTCATAAAGTAATTTGAAACTTGTATTTTGGTTACTATGATGGTTCCTTTTATGTCTCTTTTCTGAAAGAACATTTGCTAGTTAAGTCTTTCACAAAGAAACTTCGTCACAGGCATATCGACTTATAGGGGCACCTCCCTCAATGTATTCTTCTATAAGGTACGAAAAATAGAACTATTTTAAATTTCAAGGCAGCTTGCTATTTTGAGGAGTGTGATGCAAATCTGTTTTTAGAAGAAAGGATCACTTCGTATTTTCCAATTTAATGAAGCAAAACCGGTAAATAAGCTCATAAGAGCTTGGTCTGGATCTTGCGTGCTTCCTTTTTTAAAATTTAGTTTTATTTAAATTCTTAAAATATTAGGCAAATACTTCTTTTCTCCTCCAGTTATTAAGAAGTGGTGTGTATTTCTGCGACGTACACCTGAATCCATTTTTGTTTTCCCTTTATCTCCTGTTCTAGGTTTCGGCATCAGAAATATCTTGCGTCCTCCTGGGTTCAGCAAGTGAGTGCCGGTGTTTCTCTGCAGGGAATTTGTTTCCCAATTTCTCACTTCACTCACACCTCCATTGCTCTTCTCTTTTAGAGTTCTTTCTGTACCACATTCTTTTGTCCCTCCCTGCCAGCTACTCTCCGCGGCACACAGCTTTCTCTGTGATTGCACTGCCTTGCTCAGACACCTTCCGTGGCTCTCTGCTGCTTAAGAAGAAAGTCTAATCTTGAATCGTCCTTGAGAGCCCCTAAAGTTTCCTTTCCCGACAGTCTCCTTAGCTGGGCGTCCAGTGCTTCCCTGACGATCCTTCACGTCACCTGCGCGGGTCTGCAGGCTTCCAGGTGCACCCTTCACTGTCCCAGACCACTAGCCACCTGCCAAGGCTGCTTTTGAATCTTCATGAAACTGATACCTCTCCCCAGTACATGGGTCCTCACTCCTGAGTGGAAAAAAGTTTGTCTAAGAGTTTTAAAGACAAAAGAAGTATTTTAAATTCACCTCTAATTCTGCACAAATATAACTAAGCTCTATCAACATTTGTGTAGCTTTTCTAATCTAATCCTGAAGATGGTATTTTAAGTTCAGGGTTGGGAACCATCTCTTACTTATCTTTATATCCACTTGGGACCTACCTAAGGTAGTCAGACAATAACGAACGACCACTCAGCACCATGGGTACAGTGAGACTAGGCAGCACGTAGTAACCTAAAATATTATTGCAAACCGGAGCACAGTAGAAAGATGGCTGGACAGAGAGGAGGAAACTCTAGATTCTAGTTCCTCCTCCCTCAACTTTACTAACTTTGCAGAAAGCTCTGGCTTTTATTTCTGGTACCACCTGCCTCCCCTTCCTGCTGCTGAAGGTTGTTGGGACAATCAAAAGAGGAACAGGAAGTCAAAGTGCTGGAGAGACTGTTAGGATATTTGGAACTGAAAAGAATGTAACTTTCATAGGCTTCACCGCAACGTGGCCATCCACTCCAGTTCGGTGGCAGTCTCTGACAACATAAGTAACCTATTTGGCTACATTTCTCTTCCTCAGTGTTGGCACACTTCCTGATTTAAATAGCAAACAGTTATCCTACATCACAAATCTGCCTGACTCAGGTACTTTGGATGTGTATCATCAGACAGTAGCTCAGTATTTGGCCAGAATCATGAACAGTGGTGGCTGCATGTGGAGAGGACATCACGTCTGGCCCCTTCAGGTGATAACGTATCCATCCTGTGGTCTCTCATCCCACCACATAGCATCTGCCTGACTGGGGAAGTGTTTGAATGCACTGCTTTTTTCTTCTTCTTCTTTTTTTTTTTTTTTTGAGACAGAGTCTCACCGTGTTGCCCAGGCTAGAGTGCCGTGGCGTCAGCCTAGCTCACAGCAACCTCAAACTCCTGGGCTCAAGCGATCCTCCTGCCTCAGCCTGCCGAGTAGCTAGGACTACAGGCATGTGCCACCATGCCTGGCTAATTTTTCTATATATTTTTAGTTGTCCAGATAATTTCTTTCTATTTTTAGTAGAGATGGGGTCTCGCTCTTGGTCAGGCTGGTTTCGAACT
>CAUYSK010025576.1:0-65340 GCA_963575035.1 Avahi laniger | reverse complement strand
AAACTTGCCCAAGAACACAAAGATAAAAAGCTATAGAATGGGGCCCCAGTCTCTTCTTGCTGTAAGGTTTCAGTTGAGAAGTCTGGCATTATTCAGATGGACTTTCCTTTGTATGTTACTTGTTTCTTTCCCCTTACAGCTTGTAGAAGGTCGTCTTTAGTGGGTAGTTTGGTCAATCGAGTGACTACATGATGTGGTGCCTTCCTATTTGCATTGAATCTCCCTGGGGTCCGTTGAGCTTCTTGTACCTGTATATCTAGGTTTTTAGGAAGGTGTGGGTAATTCTCCTCTATTAATTCTTAAAATATCTTATCCATCACTTGAGTGTTTTCTTCTTCACCTTCCAGAATCCCTAACACCCTCAGGTTCAGTTTTTTCTCATACTTGGCCAATTATTGTAGGCTTATTTCTTTCCTGTTAATTTTCTACTCAATCTGTGTCACCGACTTATTTAATTTGAAGGAGTTGTCTTCAATCTCTGAGATTCTTCTGTTTGTTCTACCCTGTTCTTGAGGTTTTCCACTGTGTTTTGCAGTTCCCTGAATAAGCGCTTCATTTCCAGGAAATCAGTTTGATTTTTCTTTAATATTTCAATTTCTTTAGTCAATTTTTCTTCCAAGTCCTGGATTTTTTTTTTTTTGTGGTTTCTTTGTGTTGGTTATCCATTTTTTCTTGTATATCATTCAATTTTCTTGCAATCCATGTTTGAAATTCTTCTTCCGTCATTTTAGTGTTCTGAGTTTGGTTAATGTTGATTGCTGGCGAGCTGTTGTTCCTCTTTGGGGGTGTGCATTCCTTTTGAGTCTTCATACTTCCAGAGTTCTTTTGCTGTTTCCTTCCCATCTGAATCAGTTGTTCGTTCTTTCGTTTAGATTTTCGTTTGTAAAATCACACGCCCTGTTTAGTTTCTGAGCCAGTAGGTGGTGTTTGTGGGTGAGATTCGACCACACCCTTTATGATGAATCAGTAGCTGCAGTAAAAGGGTGTGCAGAATGATGTCCCTGTCACTAGATGACACTTGCTGGGAGGCGTGAGCTGCACTGATGTTTTTGTGTCCTGTTGCTTGCTCTTGTCCCTGGGGAGAGGCCATCTTGTGCCTCGGGAAGTGGGTGGAGCCCTGTGACTTCCAAGTGTGTCCGTATTCTCCACCTCAGTGGGGGGAGCGAGTCTGGGTATGGCTGGGTTGGGCTGGGTTGGGTAAGCCTGCCCTCAGGCTCCAAAACTGCTGTCAGCAGGGGTCAAAGGTCTGTTGTTTGCTTCTGTGCAAAGCTGTCAGGAGGGGCTGAAATGGATCCACTCAGCTGAAATGTCTGGGCTTGGGGGGTGAGGCTGTCCAGGACCCGCACACTGGAGCAGGTCTGACTCCTTTCCAATCTTCCCCTCTCCGAGGCCTCTCACAGGCCTCTTCCAGCAAGCGAAACTTCATGCCGATGGATCTCCCCTGGCTGTGACGTGGGCCGGGAGGTTCCCTACCCAGGATCATAGCCTGAGCTGGGTGCACAGGCCTCTTTTGTGAGGAGGGTTGCTGCTCAGGTATACTGATCTTCCCCTGAAGGCACACACTCCTCAGTAGACTCGTTCACAAATCTCCCTTCTGTGCCCGGGGGCAGTGCAATCGTGGCCTGGATGTTTGGGGTCTCGTTTACATGTCTGTCCCCTGGGCCCTGGAGATCAATCCCTGACCCTGCCAGGGTTAGGGTTGTTGGTTTTGAATCACCTCCAGTGTGCCCAAGCTGGATTGATTTCACTCCACCTCGGGATTTGCCCCGCTCTCCTGGGAGTCACCAGGAAAGCAGCACCTGGGAGGGCTGATGGGTAGGGAACTCGCAGTCTGAGTACCCCTCAGTCTGCTGTAGGGCCCCAAAAGGAAAAGTCCCATTCCTTGGAGATGCCTCTGTGTGATGGCTAAATTGTCTCTTTGGGCATCCACAGGTAAGGAAGGGGAAGGAGAGAATGGAGCAATATCACGTCTGCTGATAGGCTCAGGTCTGCGCAGGGAGATACCCCGAGGGAGCTGGGATCCTGGTGCCCTGTCCACAAGAGGCTCACGGCTCATTGACGGCAGCCATCTCTGGGCTGGTGTTGGCAGGTCTCTCCAACCACTCAGGAGCCCACCACCATCCGAGATGCAAGGGAGGGGAAAGTTATCTGCTCCACCTACCCTTGTCGTTGATCTCCAAGCCTCTCGGGGATCTTTCTCCTTCCAGTTCTCCTCCTCAATGTCTTCCCATGGAGTCTCCTGTAGTTTCAGGCACCCTTACTTCTGAACCTCTCCTTATCTATGTTTTTCTGCTAGTTTATTTTTTTCACTTTCTTCTAAAATCCGTCTTTTTTGCAGAGACCCTCTGCCTGGCGGCTTTTCTCATCCACCATCTTGGCTCCTCCCCTACACTTTCTATTTTCAAATTGTTTTCTCTCTCTCTCTTTCTCTTTCTCCCCTCCATACATATATGCATAATAATAATTTAATTGTATTGTTATCAGGAAGTCTTATGAACATGTAAATACTGGAGATAGTTTTAGTTAGTGAATTTATAATGAAATATATATTTTCAAACTTTGCCCAGCTGAGATAATCACATTCATCATAACATTTTACAGAACAAATTAGTGTTCATTTCTATAGGGCACATTACTAGAAACAGGACAAACTTTGAGAATGAACATTATATTTCCAATGCATGAGATAAAATACATTTGGAGTAAAAATATGAATTCCAACTGAAAATAAGTTTAAATTATTAGGAAATCAGCATGTAATAACTTCAATTTTAATTTTGAAAACTTAAGTAAAATAAATTATTATTTAATCAAAATGTTTGGTCAGATAAGATATTTCACCAATATAAAAATGAAAAATCTATTCTTAAAAGTGAGCTACACACATAGGCTCTTAACACTGAATAGACTGTTTTATTAATTCGATTTCTTTAATCCTGATTGGATTACTTTTACAGTAGACAAAATTAAGACTCATGAAGAGAGGGAGATTCAACAATATTAAAACAAAGAGAATTTAAATGATCCAATATAAGTTTTATTCTTGTTCTGCACTACTTTATTCTAACATTGTATTCAATTTGAGTGTATGTATATGACTGCTTGTTAATAATAATAATGATCCAAATTTCAAAATCTATTTGGTATTAAAGAAGATTTTTGAATAAAACTTCCAAATTGTGCAAAAAAGATGAATTATTTTAGTAGATATATTTCCTGAAAAAAAATTTATTGCAGTTAAGACTACAAATATATTTTATGTTTGTAATTAAAAATTAAATATATTTTTTATTATATATTGAGATCCATTCATGCAGGAGGTCTTGGGAAATTTGTGAATATTTTTTAAAATATCAACTAAATATAAACTTTGTCTTCTTGAAGACAAAAAGATAAACATGAATTAGGAAATAAGTTTTGATTCAGCACTCTATATGGAATTTTCACAAGGTAGGGTCTCAATCAACCAATGCTTTTAAATGAGCCTCAATGAAACAAACTTATTAAACATGTCTGTACTTAATATTGGCATAGCTTTCCCACTGAAACATTATATGCATCATTCAGGAACATTATGCTTCTGTTTTTTATTTATCAAGCAAACACACATACTAAGTCACCCTAAATTAATTTCTAAATGTGAAATTCCCAACAGAAAGTCAAAAAAATATACTAGTCATGAACGCCATTTATGAACAAAAAGGAGTATGCTTTCTCATTTTTTAACAAACCCAGATGTTTTGTAATGTTGCATAATGCCACTCTTTTGGCAATAGAAGTGAGTGGCAGTTATAATAAAAAAATAACACGCATTTAGAAGCTCAGATTACCTCTTGGGAGGAAATCTCTTATAACCCTGGCAATAGCCAGATTTTTCATGACATAGCATATATGAAAACATTTAGTTCAATTCATGACATATACATGCTCAAAAATATTTCCATCTTTCTATATTTCTTAAGAGATTGATTTTAGTATATATGGCACAAAATAAACTGCATATATTTTAGATGTTCAATTATGTAATTTTGACATACAGACACACACACACACACATACACATATGTGAAACCATCACCTCACTCAAGAAAATGTATGTTCTCACGAACTCCCCAATTTTTCTTGTGTCCCTTTGTCATATCTTTCTCCAACTATTTCCAACATATCCATTTCTTTACCCCCTTTCATCCTCAGACAACCGATAATCTGCTTTCTGTTATCATAGATGGGTTTGTATTTTGTATAAAGATATCAATACAATCATGCATTATGTACTCTTTCGGTCTGACTTTTTTTACTTGGCTTCATTATCTTGAGATCTATCTATATTGTTGCATGTAGCAACAGTTCATTCACTCCTTTTCATTTCTAGTAAGCATTCCATTGCATGGGTATAACACAATTTATTTACTCATTCAACTTGTTCATCTCTTTTTTACATGGGTATAAGAAATGTTTATTTTTGTTATAAATTGACAAATTGTAATTGGATGTATTTATGGGGAAAAAAATGCTGTTATAATATATGTTTACTATGTGTAATGATTAAATCAACCCAATTAATACATGCATCATCTAAATACTAGTCATTTTGGAGTGAAATCATTTAAAATTTATTCTTTTAGTAATTTTGAAATACACAATAGATTATTAGCTATAGTCACCATTCTGTGCCATAGGTATGAAAATAATTATTTCTCATGTCTAGCTAAAACTTTTGTATCCTTTCTCACCTAGTCCATCTTCTAAAATTTTAACTTTTCCATACACATGTAATGGCACACAATGTTATAGATTTGATTTGCATTTCTTAAATAATTCATGATATCGAATATCTTTTAATGCCATTATTTATCATCTATATAGCTTGTTTGGTGAAGTGTTTTAATAAATATTTCCTATTTTTAAATTGAGTGCTTATATTATTAAGCTTGAGAGACCTTTATACATGCTGAATAAAAGAGTTTTAAGAGATATATGATTTGTACATATATTTTCCAGATCTGTGACTTATCCTTTTATTACATTTATAGGGAATGACATTTTGAAGAACAAAAGTTCTTAATTTTTTGAAGTCAAATTTATCAATTTTTACTATATTTAATTTAGGCTAAATTCATGTAACATATTAACCATTTTTATCTTCATCTGTATTTTATTTGATAATTTTTCTACAGTGAACATATATTACAATAAGAAAAAACTAGTAGGTTATATTTCTTAAAAAAACTACCTTAAAATGCTTATTTTATTTTTATTTTTTTAATTTCAGAATATTTTGGGAGTACAAACATTTTAGTTACATATGTTGCCTTTGCACCACTCAAGCCAGAGTTGCAAGTGTGTCCATATCCCAGACAGTGTGCTCCACACTCATTAGTTGTGAATTTACCCATCCCCTCCACCCCTCTCTCACCTGTCCAGCAGCCAGTGAATATTACTTCCATGTGTGCACATAAGTGTTGATCAATTAGTATCAATTTGATGCTGAGTACATGTGGTGATAGTTTTTCCATTCTTGTGATATTTAACTTCAAAGAATGGGCTCTAGCTCCAACCAGGATAATACAGGAGGTACTAGTTCACCATTGTTTTTTATGGTTGAGTAGTACTCTATTGTATACATATACCACCTTTTATTGATATACTCACATATTGATGAGCACTTGAGTTGTTTCCACATCATCACAATTGTGAATTGTGCTGCCATAAACATTTAAGTACAGATGTCTTTATTATAGAATTACTTTTTCTCCTTTGAGTAGATGGCAGCAATGTGATTCCTGGATCAAAGGGTAGTTCTATTTTTAGTTCTTTGAGATATCTCCATTATCACTTTCCATAGAGGTTTTACTAATTTTCAGTCCCACCAGCAGTGTATAAGTGTTCTTATCTCTCTACACCCACACCAACATTTGTTATTTGGAGATGTTTTTTATAAAAACCATTCTCACTGGAGTTAAGTGATATCTCACTGTGGTTTTGATTTGCATTTCCCTGATCATTAGAGAAGTTGAACAACTTTGTATATGTTCATTGGCCATTATATTGTCTTCTTTTGAAAAATTTCTGTTCATGTCCTTTGCCCACTTTTTAATGGGGTTGTTTGATTTTTTCTTGTTGATGTTCATAAGTTCTATATAAACTCTAATTATTAGCCCTTTATTGGATGTGTAGCTTGCAAACATCTTCTTCCATTCTGTAGGTTGTCTATTTGCTCTAATGATAGTTTTCTTGACTGTACAGAATCTTTTAAATTTGATCAGGTCCCATTCATTTTTGTCACTGCTGTTATTGCTTTAGGTATCTTCTTCATAAATTCCTGGCCTAGACTGATGTCTATAAGAGTTTTCCTAATGTTTTCTTCCAGAATTATTATGGTTTCATGTCTTAGACTTAAGTCTGTTATCCATTGTGAGTTGATTTTTGTGAGAGGTAAAAAGTGCAGATCCTGTTTCATTCTTCTGCATATGGTTATCCAATCTTCCTAGCACCATTTATTGAATAGGGATTCTTTTTCCCAGTGTATATTTTTGTCTGCTTTGTCAAAGATCAGATGACAATATGAGGATGTTTCTATATCTGGGTTATCAGTTCTGTTCCATTGGTCTAGGTCTCTGTTTTTGTGTCACTACCATGCTGTTTTGGTTACAATAGCCTTTTAATGTAGCTTGAAGTCTGGTAGATTGATGCCTCTCAATTCGTTCATTGCTTTGGCTATAGAGGTCTTCTCTGGTTCCACACAAAGCACAGAATCCAGCATCCGGTACACATTTCTGATAAAAACTCTTAACAAAGTGGGCATAGATGGATAATACCTCAAAATTATTAAGACCATATATGATAAATCCACAGCCAGCATCATATTGAATAGGGAAACACTGAAAATATTCCCAGTTAGAACTTGAACCAGACAATATTGCCCATTGTCTCCAATTCTATTCAAAATAATGCTGGACGTCTTTGTCAGAGTAATCAGACAAGAGCAGGGAATCAAGTGTGTCCAAATGGGGGCAGACGAGGTCAAACTTTCACTCTTTGCTGATGGTATGGTATTGTATCTAAAACTGCAAAGATTCAACCAAGAGACTTCCAGAATTCATAAATGAATTCGTCAAAGGCTCAGAACACAAAATCTATGCACACAATCAGTAGCTTTCATGTACGCCAATAACAATCAAGCCGAGAATAACATCGAAGAGGTGACACCATTCACAATAGCATCAAAAAATTAAATATTTAGGAATATATTTAACTAAGGAAGTGAAAGGACTATATAGACAGAACTGTGAAACACTGAGAAAAAAAAATTGCAGAGAAAGTAAACAGATGAAATCTCTACCATGTTCATGGATCTGTGGAATCAATATTGTTAAAATGTCTATTCCACCCAAAGTGATCTACAGAATCAATGCAATTCCTATCAAAATACAACATATTTTTTGACAGATCTAGAAAAAAATAATCATTTTAAATAGAGTGATGCAGTGGAATTTAGTACATTCACAATGTTGTATATCAAGTTGTATATCACCTATATCAAGCTGTATTTCACCTATATCAAGTTCTGAATATTTTCATTACTACCAAAGGAGAATCAAGAACCACTAACTAGTCAATTACCATTCCCCACTCCCCTCCCCTGACAAACAATAATTTTATTTCTTCCTCTAAATGTAAACTTAGGTATTCTGAATATTTCACATAAATGGAATCATATAATCTATAACTTTCTATTCTTTTTATCTCAGAGGAACACTTAACATGACATTGATCCTCCTGACAGATTTTTAAGTTTGCAACACAGTATTATCTATAGGCATAATGTTTTATCTTAGATCACTAGAACTTATTCATCTCTCATAACTGAGATTTTATTATATATGCATTAAATAACAGCTCCCCATTTTCTTCTATCCCCAGTGACTGATAAGCAATATTCAATTCTTTGCTTCCACACGTTTAGATATTTTAGATACCTTATGTTAGTGAACTCGGGAAATATTACCCTTACGTGACTGCCTTATTTTACTTAGCATGATGACCTCAAAGTACATGTTATTATATATTTCAGAAATTTTTGTAAGGCTGAATAATATTCCATTGTATGTATAAACCACATATTCTTTATCCATTCATTTGTGTGTAGACATTTAGGTTATTTCCATATCTTGGCTATGGAGAATAGTGGTGTAATGAACAAGGGAGTGCTAATATCTGTTGGATATCCTTATTTCAGTTCTTTTGGGTAAATACCTAGAAGTCGGGTTCCTGAGTCAACAGGTAATTCTTTTTTGAACTTTTTGAGGGACCTTCATACTATTTTCCATAGCAACTGAAACATTTTTCATTTCCACCAATGTTATAGAAGAGTTCTATTAATAGTTTATTCACACCCTGAAAACTATTCTAAAAAAAAAACTGAACTTTTCTAAAAAAAAAAAATCCATCATAATGGGTGCAAGGCGATAAATTGTGGTTTTGATCTTTATTTCCTTGGTGATTAGTGATGATGAGTAACTTTTAATATACCTGTTGTTCATTTATATATCTTTTTTGGAAAAATGCTTATTCAAGTCTTTACCCCATTTTTAAATCAAGTACTTTTGCTTTGTATTTTATTTTTTGGCTATTTAGTTGTAATACTCACTAATATATTTTAAAAATTAACCACTTATCAGACATATGGCTGACAATTATTTTCTCCCATTCTCTAAGATGTCTTTTCACTCTGTTGATTGTCTCCTTTACTGTAAAGGAATATTTAAGTTTCTTATAGTCTTGTATCCCTAATTTTGACTTTTTTGCTTGTGCTTTTCATGTCATTTTCATGAAATCATTGCCAAGTCCAATGTCGTGAAGCTTTTCATCTATTTATTCAGAGGTTTTATAAGTTCAGGGTTTGCATGTACGTCTCTAATACATTTGAGTTGATTTTTGACTGTGGTATAAGATAATGATTCAACTTTATTCCTTTGCATGTTGATATCCATTTTTCCCAGCACCATTTATTGAAGAGACTATCTTTTTGTCATTGTGTATTTTTGCCACCCTTTTCATATGTACCATATGGAATTTTTTCTGTTACATTAATCCATGTATATAGTCTCTCTGTTCATCTTTGTCTCTATGCCTAGTGGCATATTGTGTTAATTACTGTAGCTTTGCATATATTTGAAATCAATTAGTAGAAGACCTCTAGCTTTCTGTATTTTTAAAAAATTATTTTTGCTATTTGTGTTTTCCTGTTGTTCTGGACGAATTTTAGATTTGCTTCTACTTCTGTAAGAAATGCTACTGGGATTTTGATAGGGATCACATTGAATCTGTGATACTGCCATTCCAACAATTTAAAGTCCTCTAATCATTGAACACAGGCTATCTTTCATCTCGTATGGTTCTTCTTTAAATTATTTTAGCAATGATTTTTAGTTTTCAGTGTAAAACCTGGCATTTCCTTGGTTATGTTTATTCACATGGCATTTATTTTTTGAGGCTATTGCAAATGGAAATTTTTTGAATTTCATTTTTGGGTCATTCTTGCTAGTGTATAGAAATAAAACTGATATTTATGTGTAGACCTTGGATCCTGCAATTTTGCTGAATTAATTTAATAGCTCTAAAGGTTTTTTGATACATTTTTATGTTTTTCTGTATATAAGATCACGTCTTCTGTAAATAGAGATTGTTTCATTTCTTCCTGTCAATTTACTTGTTTTGCTTTCTTTTTCTTACCTAATTAATCTGGCTGGAACCTTTAGTAGAATATTTTATGGAAGTCAATACAGTGTGAATCCCTGGCTTCTCCTTGATCTTAGGTAGAAAGCTATCAGACTTTCAGCACTGTAAATGATGTTATTCATGGGTTTCTCTAAATGCCACTTATTTTTAGTTTGTTACATTTTTTATTCCAGAATATTATAGGGGTTCAAATTTTTGCTTATGTGAATTGCTTTTGTACAATTTGAGTCAAAGTTATAAGTATGCCCATCACACAGATAGTGCGCATTATATCCATTAGGAGTGAATTTACCCATGCCCTCCTCCCCCTCTCAACTGCTTGATTTGCACTAACTTTTACTCCCATATGTGCACGTGAGTGTTGATAGATTGCTTCCAATTTAATGATGAGTACTTGTGATTTTTTTTCCCATTCTTGTGATACTTCATTTACAAGAAGGGTCTCCATTCCCATCCAGGTTGTTACAAAAGGTATTAGGTCACCATTTTTAATGGTTGAGCAGTACTCAATAGTATAAATGTCTCATTTTATTAATCCACTTATGTATTTATGAGCATGTGGGTTGATTCTACATCTTTGTGATTGTGAATTGTGCTGAAATAAACATTCCAGTGCAAGTGCATTTTTGATAAAATGATTTTTTTTCCTTTTCTAAATACTCAATTGTGGGATTGCTAGATCAAATGGTAGGTCTACTTTTAGTTCTTTGTGGTATCCCATGCTGCCTTCCATAAAGGTTGTACTAGTTTGCAGTCCCACGAACAATGTATAAGTGTCCCATTTTCTCAACATCCATACCAGCATGTTGTTCTGGGACTTTTTGATAAAAGCCATTCTCACTAGAGGTAGGTGATATCTCATTGTAGTTTTGATTTGCATTTCTCTGATGATTAGAGACGTTAAGCATTTTTTCATATATTTATTGCCCATTAGTCTATCTTCTTTTGAAAAAGTTCTGTTCATGTCTTTTGCCCACTTTTTAACGGGATTGTTTTTTTTGTTGTTGTTTTGTGGTTTTTTTTGTTTTTTTTTTGAGACAGAGTCTCACTCTGTTGCCCAGGCTAGAGTGCTGTGGCATCAGCCTAGCTCACAGCAACCTCAAACTCCTCAGCTCAAGCGATCCTCCTGCCTCAGCCTCCCGGGTAGTTGGGACTACAGGCACGTGCCACCATGCCCGGCTAATTTTTTCTATATAGTTTTAGCTGTCCAATTAATTTCTTTCTATTTTTGGTAGAGTCAGGGTCTCACTCTTGCTCAGGCTGGTCTAGAACTCCTTAGCTCAGACAATCCGCCCGCCTCGGCCTCACAGAGTGCTAGAATTACAGGTGTGAGCCACTGCACCCGGCCTAATGGGATTGTTTGATTCTTTTATTACCAATTTGATTTAGCTTGACGTAGATTCTGGTTATTAACCCTTTATTCGATGTAAAGCATGCAAATATTTTCTCCCATTCTGTACCTTATCTATTCACTCTATTGATTGTGTCCTTGGCTGTACAGAGATTTTTAATTTAATCAGGCCCTATTTATTTATTTTTCTTGCTACAATGATTGTCTTTGGGATCTTCTTCATAAATTCTTTGCCTAAGCCAATGTCTGTAAGAGTTTTCCAACATTTTCTTCTAGAATTCTTATAGTTTCATGCCTTACGTTTCAGTATGTTATTTATTGTGAATTAATATATGTGAGTGGTAAGAGATGTGGATCCTGTTTCAGTCTTCTACGTGTAACTGTCCAATTTTCCCAGCACTATTTATTGAATAGAGATTCTTTCCCCCAGTGTATGTTTTTGCCTGCTTTGTCAATGATCAGATAACAATATGAAGATGGTTTTATATTAGGGTTCTTTGGTCTGTTCCATTGGTCCATGTCTCTGTTCTTGTGCCAGTACCATGCTGTTTTAGTTACTATATACTTGTAGTATAGCTTGAAATATGGTAAAGTGATGGCTCACAATTTGTTCTTTTTCCTTAAGGTTGCTTTGGCTATTTGGGGTCTTCTGTGAACTCTCAGTTAATAGGACTGCGTGACACCTGTTTTCCCATGTTGAGGATTCTCTGTTTAGAATAAGTTTGTAAATTATCCATTCTTTTGTAACATTTGCTTTTCCTTTTTATTTATTCATCTACCATCAATCTATCATCTATCTATTATCTACCTGTTGAAAATCTGCTCTGTCTTAAATTGCAATTAGTTCTTCAAAGAGTGGAGGACCTAAGGAATGTCATTCTATTTTTCATAATGTGAAATAGGGTACCAATCAATTAACACCTTAATTATTGCTTAATGATCAGCATAATGATATTTGTAGTGATTCATAATGTCACATTTTTCCAGCTTTATTGAGGTATAATTAACAAATTAAAATTACATACATTTAAAGCTTAAACTTTGACATTCTGAGATATATATATATATATATTTATATATATAAAATAAAGTAACTACCATAGCCAATCAAGGTAATTGACATATCCATCACCTCACATAGTTACCATATTTTTAATATAATACTGCTTTTAAGTAATAATAGTTGAACATTTTACAATTTCAGTTTTACTGACAAGTAACAGTTATGCATATTTATGGGGTACAATGTGATATTTAAATGTATACATGGAGCAATGAGCAATCCAGGCTAATTAATGTATTTATTAGCTCTCATACTTATCATTTCTTTGTGGTGAGAGCATTTAAAATTCACTTTTTTAGCAATTATAAAATATACAATACATTATTATTAACTATAGTCACCTTGTTGTGCGTTATATCACCACAAATTATTTCTCTGAAACTTTGTACCCTTCTGCCAACATTTTCCTTTTGTGTTCCCCCTCTTCCCTGAGTCTATGGTAGGCACCATTTTATTCTCTATTTCTATAAGTTCAAATTATTAGATTCCACATTTAAGTGAGAACATACGATATTTGTCTTTCTTTGCCTGGCTTATTTCACTTAGCATAATGTCTTCTAGATTCATCCATTTTGTTGCAGATTACAGAACTATACTCATTTTTAAGGTTGTGTGGTATTTAATTATATATATATGTATATATATGTGTGTCTATATATATATAGACACACATATACACACACATATATGCACACACATATATGACTTTTTAAAATCCATACATTTGTTGATGGGCACTTAGGTTATTTCTAAATCTTGGCTTCTGTGAATAATGCTGCAATAAGCATCAAAGTGCATACATCTCTTTGATATTCAAGGTGAGTTTTACAATTAGTTTTTGTCCCGTATTTCACTATTTTTAGCACTGTAATAATTACTGTCCTTAAATATATATCTTTCTCACTTGTTTAATATTCTCCTTAAGATAAATTGCTTGTAGTGGAATGTTGGGATCAAATCTTATTCACCTTCTAATTTGTGATATAGAATGCCATATTATTATTCAGAAAAGTGCCATTGATGTTCTTCTTCACATGTTACATATGGAGGTACAATTAACTGCATTTATCATATTATGTAATTCAAGTTATGTAATCCCTTTATGTAATATAGAAGTGATATTTTCTCACAATGAACTGAAAAGTTTTTTTCCACTAGTAAAGATAAGTCAAAGTGTATCTGGATAAACATTTTAAGAAATGTATATTATTATAGGCTTTGAAGTTATATATATCTGTATTAAAATCTTGGCCCTGCTGTTTGTTAACTATTATTTCAGAGAAGCAACAAAAATTCTTGAAGCTACAATGTTCTTCTTTTAAAAAGATGGAGTGTCTAATATTTTTTCATAGTGTTTTAACAGGAATATATTAAACATACTAAGCTCTCAATCCATGAATGTTGTTATTGCTGTCAGTATCCTGAACTCATCAGTAGCATGGCCCCTAGTTTCCATATTTGAAAAACTGACATTAGTTCAGTTAATTACTTACAGTCAAGATGAGCAGTTATATTTTAATAAAATGTTAAATTCTAGCAATTTAAAACACCAAAATTATATAGGCAAAACTATTTTCTGTTATCTAGATATTTCTGCTTATCAATTGATTGGCTAATCATGGGACTATTTGACAGAAGTGTAAAACCTCATATATACAGTACTTCATATAGGGGATCTATTACTTTGCACATATAGAGCTTAATTTTTCACTTTTACATCCTGAAGTCTCGCTTCTTGAATGTCATAACTTATTTATTGTTCATAAGACCAGACCAACGTCTGCAATTTTGTCGACATGGAGATGAATAAATATACACAAAATATTGCCATGTTTTAACAAAGTTAATGGTACTGTCATACATACAAAAGCCACATAAATCTTTTGATCCAAATATTTGAGTTTATCCTTCCATGGAGAACCATTTCCAGAGTCCCTAACACAGAACAATTCATTTCTAATATAATAATAAACATTGTTCTGATAATATCTACAATTAATTTCTGGAGTACTCAAGTAGGCAGATTATTTCACCTTCAAAAGAACAAATATATAGCAGGTTACTATAAACAAATCATTACATAAGCTCAAAGATCTATTTAAATGCTGTAGACTTTCAAACAGGCCAATTTGATGTTTATATGAATTCTATTTGTGAAACCATTGATTTTATATTTGCATACAAATTAATCAAAAATTTATTCAAGACTTGTTGTATACCTAGAACTATATTCTAGGTGTTAAGAATAAATATGAAAGGAAGATATAAGTATCTATTGTTCCTAAGAAATTTATAGTTTCCTTATAAAGATGTCACATATAAAAATGGTACAATTAGAGGTTAGAATGGAATTCCAATTACATACCTTGTGCTGTGGTATGGAACCTATGAGTAATAAAAGCTTATAAAAGGAATAAGTATAGTTTGTCAAAAGTAATTCTGGGAAGATTTTTAGAGGGAATGTGACCTCAACTGGACCTTGAAATATTAGTGTATTTTGAATATTGGGGGTTGGGGGAATTTATTTACCTTGAAGCACACTATGAGAAAACACTTGGAAGTGGTAATTAGCATGGAATGTGTGAGGAACTTTATCTTACTAGATAGGACAGCTTGCTTTGGAGGTAAGTCTGAGATAAGGTTATATGGATATGATAAAATAAGAAGACTGTAGACCTTAGGAAATGAACAAATATTCTGAATTTTATTTTGAATGTAGTAGAGATATCCCTAAGGTTCTTGGGCTGAGAAATGAATGAAGAAGACTATGCTTTTGGGCAAATTATTCTAGCTCTTACGGTTTAGAATAGAGTTCAGAAGAGCCATATCTCACACCAGATACAATGTAGTAGTGTATAGTATTCAAGCAACTCCTTGAACATTAATGATCTATTTTAAACCTCAGCATATATGGTAACTTAATTTGATTTTATATCATTGAAATGCTTTGGGAAAATGGTGAGTAAAATCATTTGGGTGTTATCTGAGTATTTATCTATATTATTATTCCTATCACACAGTAGAACAATTAGGCTACAGATTTTTATTCACTATTCTTTTGGGAAATAAATAGTCATGCATTTTCACTAATAACATCTAAAAGACTACTTTTTCTATCCCTGTAAGACAATGCCAATTATGAAACTACAATAATATATTTTAGTAGCGTGGACAATTCATAGAAATATTTTACATATTGGGTCCATCTGAAAAAAATGCAATCCAAGCTATGACAAGGAAATAACTTCCTAAAACATCATTGAAAACAGGAGGTCCAAACCCATTGGAACTTTGTTATATGCATGAGCAGTTCCTGTAACAATAGAAAATTATGCAGGGTTATGTAGGCAAACAATGCTATGTAAGGCAGATGTTGACTTTCCTACCACCCACTGGAAATAAAAAAAAAAAAAACAATTTACTTGTGTATAGATGACTGCTTCTGGAGTTAGCCTTTCCAGAATGAAAAAAAATCTATATCTATCTATATATGTATATATAATATATATATAATTACATATATATATAAAATTATATATATGTATATATATAGTGAGGAAATAATTATGAGGCCTGTAGTACTTTGGTTATTGGTGGTTTCATAATGTACCAATAAGAACTGGTTTAAAAGAAATACACAGTTGCAGTAGCATTGGAGGTGAAATAAACTATAGATCTAAACAGAATTTAATAAATGAAATTCATGACAAGGGAAAATGTTTATTGTTAACTTTGCCAGAACTTCATTCTAAGGGCAAAGCCAAGAATGATGGCATACAATAGAAACTAGAATTGTTGGTTTCTGGAAAGTTGGATCAGAATTCAGATAGTTCTCCTTTTCCTTTTCCTTTCTAAATTGAAAGTAAGAAATTTGGCCCTTAAGAGCAAAAGCACTGAATCACAATTTGTGCCACTCTGTGGCTGAGTTCCAAATGGCTCACGCACAAGGCGGCAGGAGTGGTGACAAGGACTCTTTCTTGGGAAACTGGGAACCACTCCTTTGCAGGAGAGTTTAGTGTACTGTGTATGGGAGCAATCAGAGGAAGACAAAGCAGCCACAGATCTCAAGGGAAAATAACAATAAGAATTGAGTTAAACTGGAAGTCTTTGCCAAGAGCTTGGTTTAAAAAAAATGGTACTGTTGGAAATTTTTTTTCTGAAAGAATAAGCAGGGGGTTCGGGAAACAAATGGATAAACTCCAGTTTGTGGTGTAGAAAATCATGATGGAATACCTGGAAGTAATTGCAAGTTCCTTTTTGTGCCATGGAAGTAGACCATGGAGATTGTTTGAGCCTCTTTTCACATTGTGTTAAATATCTCATAAACATATGCTATTGCATGTTGAGAAGATGTAGAAATAATTAATATATTGACATTTGTTCAGTCATCTTGCATGTCAATTAGCAATTAACAAACTATCAAGAGCTTACTCTGAACATTGCATTGTGCCAAGCAATGAGGGAGTTTCCAAGTGACATATGATATACTCCCTACCTTCAAGAACTGACCAGGTAATTAAAGACATGGGAAAAGATGTATGCACTGCAAGGCTGTGGAATACAGACAGAGGAAAAATGCAGACAATAAGTGCTACAGAATTTTAAAATGGGGAAAATTATCTAAGAAGTTTCAAATAGAAGATGTAATTGGATGAAGGCTATAAATGATAAGTTGATAACATAGTAGCAGAAAGGATTAGTCAGACAAAAAACAGTATTAAAATGGGTAGAGAAGAAAATTTAGTGTGGAATTTAAACCACAGAGAGAAAATGATTTTTTAATTTATCAAATGTGGAGTTTCCACTTCCGGAAATTAATATGGGAGACAGGGGAGGTCCTTGAACAGTTGACTTACATGATAACAATGTTATGGGAAGAATATTACAATGTAGATGATAAAATGAGGCAAGGAGGGAAATGGGAAAGCTGGAGGGATAGTACAATGGTCCAAACATGATAATAAGGCATGATCTAGGTCAGAGGCATGGGAGAAGAGTTATAAAAGGGACGAATATAAGAGATATTAGATAGAGAAGCCTATTATTACTTTTTTCAGAGTACTGCATTTGGAGTTAAGAAATCTCTATTTTAATCGAACTTGATAGTAACTTAAGCAAGCTTGGGAACATATTAAACTCACTGGAGCATAGTTTTCTCATCTGGAAAATAAAAGAGATTAATACAATGACCTCTAAAATTTCTCCTTTGTAGCTCTAAAATTCCATGATTCTAGGAGTATGTGGTACTTAGATTGAGGAAGCTGAAGGGGAAAAGAGGTAATTTTACAATAATTGTAAATTGTCAGGTCTGAATAAATTAAAGATTGAACATATCATTATATAATTCAAGAATTCAGAAGTACTAGTTGGTTTTGTAGAAAAGCGGTAAATTAATTTTTGGATATGCCAAATAAAATGTCATAGGGACAGCCAAATGATTATATTCAGCAAGTATTAGTAAATACAGCTTTGAAGTTTGAGAGAAATGCCAGGAATAAAAATCCACAAAACCAGTCTCTGCTTTTCACTATAGTGTGGGATCATGAAAATAAACACAAAAGGTGAAAACATGCAACTGAACCTTACTAATCAATGGATAAAATGCAATTGTTGTATTATTTTTAAAAAGTTGTATTAAAGTAGAATGATGTCAGTAAGATGGTAGACTAGAAATCTCCAGGCCCTCATTTCTACAGGGGGAAACATTGAATAAACAATAAGTTGACTGCAATAGCTTTCTGAGAGCTCCAGAAATCCGTCAAGGATCTGCAACAACTAAGTAAATGCAGAATCAACAAAAGGCCATATTCAAATGATAGGTAATTTGGAGACATTCGTGCTCAAACTTACCCCACCCCCTCCCTGCAAGTGGAAGGAAGGCACCCAACTACTGATTTCTCCCCTGAGAAGAAAAAGAAAGGGTGAAATTTGCTGGCAACATTATGGCCTAACTGTGAGCTGCCAGGCGACTAGATTCTGTCCTGCCTTACATGGAACTCAGATGAGAATGGCTGCATAGCTTGAAATAGCTCAGATCTCATGCTGGGAAAGGCCAGAGAAAGCAGCAGTGGGTGCCACAGCATGTGAAAGCTACAGCGAAAATGCAGATGCAAGAGGGACTAGGCGGGAAAGATTACAGGCTGGGAAATGCAATAGAATATAAGTGGTGCTTAAAAGAAGCAGAGATTGGACTTTTAGGGAAATTAAGACATTTAAAAACAGCTGCATATGGGGGAAAGTAGCAAAAGAGAAAACACACAGGACCAGGAAAACACATGCCTAGAAAGGACTGAAGAGTTTTCATGCCATGTTAATTAATGAAAATATTCCTCTGAACACAGCAAGTCTGCAAAGACTGAGAGAAGCAGATCTTTTCTGAAATGTACAATTTTGAACAAATAATCATGAGGCATACATCAAAACAGAAATATGGCATATGCAAAGAAATAATGAAGTAAATCTCTACAAAATTACTCTAACAAATCAGATTGTGGACTTAATAAACTAAGATTTTTTTATTTTTAATTATCATGAGTAAATAATATTTGTATTAACTTATAGGGTACATGTGATGTTTTGATACAGACATGAAATGTGAATTAATCAAATCAGAGTAGTTGGGATATCCATAACCTCAGGCATTTATCATATATTTACATTAGAAAAATTTAAATTCCACTCTTTTAGTTATTTTAAAGTATATTCTAATTTATTATAGACTATACTCACTTTGTTGTGTTATCAAATATCATCCATTCTAACTACCTAACCATATTTTTGCACCCATTAATCATCCTCACTTTATCCCTCCCTCTCTGCTACACTTCCCAGCCCATTCTACTCTTTGTCTCTGTGAAATGAATTGTTTTTATTTTTTTTTTTTGATTTAAGAATATTATGTGGGCACAGAAGCTTTGGTTACATAAATTGATTTTTTACTATTTGAGTCAAAGTTATAAGAATGTCTATCTCCCCGATAGTGTGCATTGTATCTGTTAGGTGTGAATTTATTAATACCTATCCCCTCCTGCCCCCATCTACTTAATTTCCAATGAATGTTATTTCCATATGTGCAGATAAAGGTTGATTGATTAGTTCCAATTTAATGATGAGTACATGCAGTGTTTGTTTTTCTATTCTTATGATACTTTACATAGAAGAATTATCTCCAGTTCCATCCAGGTTAATACAAGAGGTATTAGTTTACCATTTCTTTTTATGGCTGAGTAGTACTCGATGGTATATATATATATATATATATATATACATAATTTTATTAATGCACTCATATATTGATGGACACTTGGGTTGTTTCCACATCTTTGCAAGTGCAAATTGTGCTGCTATAAACATTCCAGTGCAGATGTCTTTTTTATAGAATGTCTTTTGTTCCTTTGGATATATACCTAGTAGTGGGATTGCTGGATCAAATGATAGTTCTACTTTTAGTTCTTTGAGGTATGTCCCTACTACTTTCCATAGAGGTTGTACTATTAAGAGTTCGCAGTCCCACCAGCAGTGTATGAGTGTTCCTATCCTTCTGCATCCACACCAACATTTGTTGTTTGGGGAATTTTTGATAAAGGCCATTCTCATTGGAGTTAAGTGATATCTTATTGTGATTTGACATGCATTTCCCTGATGATTAGAGATGTTCAGCATATTTTCATATGATTGTTGGCCATTAGTCTATCTTCTTTTGAAAAGTTTCTGTTCATGTCTTTTGCCCACTTTTTAATGGGATTGTTTGATTCTTTTTTTGCTGATATGCTTTTTTTTTCTTTAGAATGTAGTTATCAGCCATTTATCAGATGTATAGCATGCTAATATTTTCTCCCATTCTGTAGGTTGTCTATTCACTCTAATGATTATTTCCTTAGATGTGCAGAAGCATACTGAATGGTGAAAAATTGGAACCATTCCAATTCCACTTAGAACTGGAACCAGGCAAGGTTGCCCATTATCACCACTTCTATTCAATGTAGAGCTGGAAAATTTAGCCAGAGCAATCAGATAAGAGAAGGACATCAAGAGTATCCACATGGGGGCAGAATAGGTCACACTATCACTCTTTGCGGGTGATATGATATAATATCTAAAAAACCCCAAGGATTCTGCCAAGAGACTGTTGGAAGTGATAAATAAATTCAGCAAAGTCTCAGGTTACAAAATCAATGTACACAAATCATTAGCCTTTATATACTCCAACAACAATAAAGATGAGAATCAAATCAAATACTCAACAAATTTCACCATAGCAACAAAGGAAATAAAACCTAAGAATATATTTAACTAATGAGGTGAAAGAACTCTACAGGGAGAACCATGAATCACTGAGGAAGAAAATAGCAGAGGACATAAACAGATGGATAAACATACCACGCTCATGGATCTGCAGAATCAACATTGTTAAAATGTCTATACTGCCCAAAGTGATCTACAGATTCAATGCAATCTCTATTAAAATATCAAAATCATTTTTTTTCAGATGTAGAAAATATAATTCTATTCTTCATATGGAACCAGAGAAGACCCCCAATAGCCAAAGCAACCTTAACCAAAATGAACAAATAAGGGAGACATCAATCTACCAGACTTCAACCTATATTACAAGAATCATTTTTAATATTTAGCTCCCACATATGAGTAAGAACATGGGAGATTTGTTTTTCTGTGCTTGGTTTATTTCACTTCACATAATGTTCTCCATTTCCATCCATGTAGTTGCAAATGGCAGGATTTCATTCTTCTCATGGCTATATAATATTCCATGGTGCATATATACTACAATTTTTCTATTCATTCACTCAGTGATGAACACTTATGTTGATTCCAAATCTTGGCTATTGTGAATAGTGCTTCAGTAAACATGGGAGTGCAGATATCTTTTTTATATAATGAATTTCTCTCCTTTGGATATATACGAAAGAGTAAGATTGCTGGGTCATTTGACAGTTTATTTTTAGTTTCCTATGAAACCTCCATATTGTTTTCCATATTGATTGCACTAATTTATATACCCATCAGTGGTATACACGGGTTCCCCATTCTCAACATCCTTGCCAGCATTCGTTATTGTCCTACATTTTAATAAAAGCCATTATAACTGTGGTGAGATAATATTTCATTGTAGTTTTGATTTGCATTTCTCTGATGATTAATCATGTTGAGCATTTCTTCATCTACCTATTGGCTATTTATATGTCTTTTGAAAAATGTTTATTCAGATCCTTTGCCCATACTTTAATTGTATTATTTGATTTTTTATGAGTTGTTGGAGCTTCTTATATATTCTTGTTACTAATCCCTTGTCAGATGGGTAGTTTGAAAGTATTTTCTTCCATTCTTTGGGTTGTCTCTTCTCTTTTTTGATTGTTTCCTTTGGAGTGCAGAAGATTTTTAACTTTATGTGATCCCATTTGTTCAATTTTGCTTTCTTTTCCTGTGCTTTGGGGATATTACTCAAGAAATCATTGCTCAGGCCAGTGTTCTGAAGCATTTTCCCAAGTTTTCTTTAGTGATTTCACAGTTTCAGCTGTTAGATTTAAGTCTTCAATTCATTTTTGTTTGATGTTTGTATATGGCAAGAGATAAGGATCTAGTTTCATTATTCTGCATGTGGATATCCAGGTTTCCTATTACCATTCATAGAAGAGACTGCCCCTTTCCCACTATATGTTCTTGGCAACTTTGCTGAAAATAAGTTTACTATAGATTTTTGGATTTATTTCTAGGTTCTTCATTCTGTTCCATTGGTCTATGTGTCTGTTTTCATGCCAGTATCCTACTGTGTTGGTTACTAGAGCTCTGAAGCATAATTTGAAGTCAGGTAATGTGATTCCTCCAGTTTTGTTCTTTTTGCTCAGGTTGGCTTTGGCTATTTTGGGTTTTTTGTGATTTCATATAAATTTTAGAATTATTTTCTCTATTTCTGTGAGGAATGCCACTAATATTTTGATGGGGATTGCATTGAATCTGTAGGTTGCTTTGGGTAGTATTGGCATTGTTATAATATTGTTTATTTCATGAGCATGGAATATCTTTCCATTTTTTTGTGCCCTCTTCAATTTTTTTCATTAATGTTTAATTGTTGTCATTATAGAAATCTTTCACTTTTGATAAGTTTGTTCCTAGGCATTTTATTTTATTTATAGCTATTATAAATGTGGTTATTTTCTTGATTTCTTTTTCAGATTGTTTATTTTTGACACATAGAAATGCTACAGGTTTTTGTATTTTTATTTTGTATCCTGCAACTTAACTGAATTTGTTTAACAGTTCTAGTAGTTTTTTATTTATTTTTTTTAGTCTTTAGCTTTCTCTAGACAGAAGATTATATCTTCTGCCAACAAGGATTCTTTGACTTTGTCCTTTCCATTTTGGATGTCCTCTATTTTTTCTCTTGTCTGATTGCTCTAACTAGAAATTCTAGTAATATGTTGAATAAAAGTGGTTAGAGTGGGCATCCTTGTCTTGCTCCAGATCTTAGAGGAAAGTGTTTATGCTTTCTCCCATTTGGTATGGCACTATAACAGCAGTGGATCTGTTATATATGGCTTTTATCATGTTGAGACAAATTCCTTATATGTCCAGTTTTTTTCAGAATTTTTTAACGTGAAGTGGTGTTGAGTATTGCCAAATTCTTTTTCAGCATCAATTGAAATGATCATGCAATTTTTGTCCTTCATTCTGTTAATATGATGTATCATATCGCATTGATTGTTTTGCATATGTTGAACCATGCTTGTATCCCTGGGATGAATCACACTTGATCATGATGAATAATCTTTTTAATGTGTATTATTGAATTCAGATTGCTAGTATTTTCTTGAGGATTTTTTTCATCTATGTTCATCAGAGGTATTGGCCTATAGCTGCTTTTTTTTGTGTCTTTGTCTGGTCTTATATGGTGATACAGGCTTCATAGAATGAGTTTGGGAGTAATCCCTCCTCCTCAATTTTTTGAATAGTTTAAGTAGAATTGGTACTAGTTTATCAAATGCTTGGTACAATTCAGCATTGAAATCTTAGGGTCTTGGGCTTTTTTTTTTTTATGGGACACTTTTTATCGCAGCTTCTGTTTCACTACTTGTTATTGGTTTATTCAGATTTTGGATTTCTTCCTGGTTCAATCTTGGTGGGTTTTATGTGCCTAGGAATTTTTTTTTGTAATAAATGGTACATATTTTAATACGTAAATGCCACACTAGCAGTCTTTATATCTATATGAGGAATCATCTTGAATACAACATCTGCATGTGGGGATCAATGCATGTGCCTAGGAATTTATCCGTTTATTTTTGGCTTTCCAGTTTGTTGGCATATGGTTGATCACAGTAATCTCTAATGATTGTTTGAATTTATGAATTATTAGTTGTAGTGTCTCCTTTTTAATTTCATTTTTTATTTATTGGGTCCTCTCTCTTGTTTCTTAGTCTGGCTAAAGGTGTTTCAAATCTTTTCAAAAAAATAACTTTTTATTTCTTTGATCTTCTGTATTATTTTTGTTTCAATTTCATTTATTTCTGTTCTGAACTTTATTATGTCTTTTCTTTTACTAATTTTGGGTTTGGTTTGCTCTTGTGTTTCTAGTTCCTTGAGGTGCATAATTAAGTTGTTTATTTGAAGTTTTTTCTACTTCTATAATGTACATACATATTGCTTTAAACTTGCCTCTTATTACTGTTTATTCTGTATGCCATAGGTTTTGATATGTTGTTTTCGCTTTAATTTGTTTCAATTTTTTTTATTTTAAACAGCTTTATTAATGTATAATTGACCTACAATGAACTGTGCATAGTTCAAGTGTATTATATGGTAACTTTTGACATATGTATATAGCCATGAATCATCACCAAAATCAGTAAAATGAACAGCGCCATCAACCCCAAAGTTTTCTGGTGCCTCTTTTAATCGTTCCCTGCACCCCACACCCCAGAGCAAGAGTTATCTGCTTTCTCAATATGGATTAGTTTCCATTTCTAAAATTTCATACAAATGGAATCAGACAGTATGCACTCTTCTTTGTCTGGCTTCATTCATCTAGCATAATTATTGTGAGATTCATTCATGAGGTTTGATTGGTAGCAATAATTCATTCCTTTTTATTGTTGAGCAGTATTCCATTGTATGGATAGACCACAATTTATTCATTCACCTGCTGACAGTTTTTGGCTATTATAAATACAGCCGCTATGGACATTCACATGTGGACATACGCTTTCATTTCTCTTAGGTAAATACCTAGGAGTTGAAGTGCTTGAATTAAATGGTAGTTATATGTTTATCTTTTTAGAAAATTGCCAAACTATTTTTAAAAAGGGTTATACCATTTGATATTAATTCCTACTAGAAATATATAATAGTTCCAATTGCATTGTATCCTCACTAATACTTGGTATGGCCAATCTTTTTTTTTCATTTTGGCCATTCAAAAAGGTGTAGTGGTATCTCATTGTGGTTATAATTTGCAGGGTTTTTTTTCTTTTTTTTTAGTTTTTTATTGTTTAATGGGTATAAAGTTTTTTTTTGTTTGTTTCAATAATTTTTAAAATGTTTTTCTTAAGTTCTTCATTGACCCACTGGTCATTCAGGAGCATATTGTTTAATTCACATGTGTTTGTATAGTTTCCAATGTTTCCTCTTATTATTGTTTTCTAGTTGTATTGTATTGTTGTTAGAGTAAACACTTGACAGGATATAATTTTTTAATTATTTAAGATTTGTTTTGTGGCCTAACGTATACTCTAGTCTTGAGAATTATCTATGAACTGAGGAAGAAAATGTGAATTTTGCAGTTGTTGGATGAAACATTCTGTAAATACATGTTAGGTCCATTCAGTCTATAGTGCAGATTAAGTCCAATGTTTCTTTGTTGATTTTCTGTCTGGATGATCTACCCAATACTCAAAGTGTAGTGTTAAAATCACCAAAGATTATTGTGTTGGACTCGATCTCTCTTTCTATAGCTCTGACAGTGCTTGCTTTATATATCTGGGTACTCCAGTATCGGGTACAGATATATGTGGAATTATTATATCCTGTTCCTGAATTGCACATTTTATCATTATATGATGACCTTCTTTGTCTCTTTTCACACTTTATGTCTTGAAATCTATTTTATCTTAAAGAAGTATAGTTATTACTATTCTTTTTTGGTTTCCATTTGCATGGAATATCTTTTTCCGTTCCTTTATCTTCAGTCTATGTGTGACTTTATAGGTTAAGTGCATCTCTTGTAAAAAACACATAGCTGGGTCTTGTTTACTATATCCATTCAGAAACTCTATATCTTTTGATTGGATAATTTAGTCCATTCACATTTAATGTTGTTGTTGATAGGTTAGGATTCAATGGTACTATATTTTTATTTGATTTTTGGCTGTTTTGTGGTCCTCCCTTTCTTCTTTCCTTTCTGTCTTTTTTGTTAAAAGTGATTTTCTCTGATAGTTTGCTTTAATTTCTTGCTTTTTTTCTTATGTGTATTTGTTGTGAGCTTTTTTAATTTAAGGTGTCCATGAGGCTTACAAAAATATTTTATAAATAATTATCTTAAACATATGACAATTCTGCTTACAAATCAACAAACAAATAAACAAAGAGAAACCTAGCACAAATTCCACTCTTTAACTCTATACCCTGCCCCTCTGCTTTTTATCTTTTTGCTGTTTCTGTCTATATTTTTATATTATCTATCTCTCAAAAAGTTGTAGTTATTTGTGGTAGGTTTGTTTTATAGTCTTCCTATATGTAAGTGGCATATACACTGCTATTAAAACAATATAGTATTTTGTGTTGTGTATTTACTGTTTCCAGTGAGGTGTATACCTTGAGATGATTTATTATTACTCATTAATGTCCTTTTCTTTTAGATTTAAGACCTCATTATAACATTGCTTCTAAGAGAGGTTTGTTGTTGATGAAATCCCTCAATTTTTGTTTGTATGAGAAAGTCTTTATTTAGTTTTCATGTTTGAAGGAAATTTTTTCAGGATGCAATATTCTAGGATTAAGTTTTTTTTTTTTTTCTTCAGCACTTTGATTATGTCATGCCATTCTCTCTTGGCTTATAAGGTTTCCACTGAGAAGTCTGCTGACAGATGTATTGGAACTTCTTTATATATTTATATATATTCGTTTCTGTTGTTTCTCTTAGGATTTTCTTTGCTGTGACCTTTGGGAGTTTGTTTATGAAATATCTTGAGGTAGTTTTGTTTGGGTTAAATACACTTGGTGTTCTATGACCTTCTTGTACCTGAATATTTATATTTTTCCCCTAGGTATGGAAAGTTCTGTCTTATTATTTCTTTAAATAAACTTTCTACTCCAATCTCCTCCCTGCCTCCTCTCTAATGTCAATATCCCTTAGATTTGCTCTTTGAGGCTATTTTCTAGATCTTGTTGTGATTCAATTTTTTTTTTACTCTTTTTCATTCTTTTTTCTTCTTTTCTCTTCTGACTCTGTATTTTCAAATAGCCAGTTTTCGAGCTAATTCTCTCATCTGCTTGATTAATTCTGCTGTTGAGAGACTATGATGCAGTTCTTAATTTGCCAATTAAATTTTCAGCTCCAAATGTTCTGTTCGATTTTTATTTATTATTTCAATCTCTATGTTAAATTTCTCTAATAAGCTTCCAAATTCCTTCTCTGCGTTGTCTTGAACATTGAGCCTCTTCAGTACAGCTATTTTTAATTTGTCTGAATGTTCACATATATCTATCACTCTGCAATTCTTCACTGGAAACTTCTTTAATTCATTTGGTGAGGTCATTTTTTTTTATATATTCTTAATGCTTATCAATGTTTGTCAATGCCTGGGCATTTAACAGTTGGCTATTTATTTTAACCTTCACAGTCTGGACTTATTTGAAGCCATCCTTCTTGAGATGTCTTTCCAGATATTCCAAAGAATTTGAGTATTGTAATCTAAGTCTTCGGTCACTACTCCCATATCAGCACTGAGTGTGCCCCAAGTTCAGTAATGCTGTGACTATTGTGGACCCCTGGCAATACCACCTTGGCGGATTTGGGTAAGATACAGGAGAATTCCCTGGCATATCCATAAAGTGTCTCACTGTCTTCCTTTGTTCTCTGTGGCTGGCTGCTGGAGTTTGGGGAGGAGTGGTGTGGCCACTCCCTCATGGCCTCTGCAGCTTATACTGTGCTAGGTCACACCTGAAGCCTGTCCACTCTCACCTAAAACCCATGGTTACTGTTGTTTGTTACCTCTGATAATTTATTCAAAGCCAAGTTTTCTTTAGTGAGCAGGTGGCGAATCCTGCCAGGACCGGGTCCTCCCCTTTAGCATAGCATGTTTCCTTTTGGCCCAGAGTGAATGTAGAAATACCATCCAGGAACTAAGGCCTGGAATCAGGAGCTCTGCGTACCTCCTTGGTACTTTGTTTTACTGCGGTTGAGCTCATACCAAGGTTGCAAAACAAATACCTCTGAAGTCTTCCCTTTCCTTTCTCCGAGTGGAAGATTCTCCTTGAGCTGCATTGCCTGTACTTGGGGGAGCAGTGACACAAGCACTGGCTTAGCTGCCACCACTGGTGTCTCCCTGGGTCATGTGCACCCCAAGTTGATTGGATCTGGGCCAGCCTTATGAATTTAATTCAGGCCCCAGGCATATTTTTGTCACCTGGTGGTGGAGCTAGCTGGAACTCAGGTTTCAAGGAGGAGGATTTCCCTCTGGCCAGCCTTGTCTAAATGCTCCCTCTGGAGGCAGTCACAGAATTCTGCCCTGTGCTATGTTCCCCTGTGACAGGGTGGCCCTGAATTTCAATGCAAAGTCTCATAATCACTTCCCTCTTCCTCCTCCAGGCACACAGATTTTCTCTCCTCTCAATGTGCTAGTGTGGCAATGTTGCGAGATTTAAAAGGGGTGGTGGACACAATGCAAGAGTTTATTTTTTTTTTTTTTTGTCTTCTTCTATACCTCTTTCATTGATATAATCTTAAAACCAGGCACTATGATAGCTCACCTGATTTTTCGTTCTTCTGAAGGTGCTTCTTTGTGTGGATAGTTGTTGAATTTGGCGTTTGTGCAGAGGAATGATCACTGGATGTTTCTATTTACCATCTAGTTCTCCCCTCTCAATACACTAAGATTTGAAAAGAACAGTTTTACATATGCTGAAAAAGCTAAAAAAATGCAGATAACTAAAGGAAATCTGGAAAATTATATATGAACCAAATGAGAATATGAGCAGAGACAGAAATTATTTAAAAAAAGAAATTATGGAAATGAAATATGTGATAACCAAATTGAAAAATTTTTCTATAAGAGTTTAACAACACAAATAAACAGGAAGAAGAAAAGAATTTGCAAATGTAGAAATGTATCTTTGAAATTAAGTAAAAAAGAAGGTAAAAGGAGCAAAATAAATAAAAAGGGAATAGAACCTAAATAAACTAATAGAATTTCAGCAAGTGGATCAATATATTGATCGTGGACATTTAAAAAAAAAAGAAGAGAAAAGAACAGGGAAGTTATATGAAGAAATAATATCCAAAAACTTCTCAATTTGATAATGACAGGGATCTACAAATACAGAAACCTCAAAGAATTCCTGTGGGATGAATCACATAAGACCTACATTAAGAAAAATCATAGTCAAACTGGCTAAAGGCAAAACCGAAGAGAGTTACCTTGAAAGCAGTAAGAGAAAAGTGACTCATCACATTCAAGGAATCCTCAATAAAATTATTAGTGAATATTTAAACAGAAATCATTGAAGGCAGAGGCAGTAAGATGATAGATTTCAAGTGCTAGAAGTAAATTGTCATTTTCAAAATTCTATATCCCACAAAACTGCCTTCAATAATAAAGACCAAATTAAGACTATTAAGACTTCCCAGATAAGCAAAAGTGAAAAGAAGGCATTATCACTGGACTGGTCATACAAATAATGCTAAAGGGAATCCTTAAAGTTCAGATGAAAAGACCTACACAGTAAATCAAAGTCACATAAAAATATACAGTTGCCAGGTAAAGGTAAATACATGAGCAATTATAAAAAAATATTATTATTTAATTTTGTTACATAACTAATTATCATTCTGTTATATAATTTAAAAGAAGGAGCATAAAAAATCTATGTTAATGTGTACACTGTAAATACAGATACAATTTGTGACATCAATAATATAAACTTGCAGGAGTCGTAAAGGAGTAGAGTTTCCATATATTATTGATGTTAAGTTTGTATAAGATGATAATAAATTATTATACCTCTAGGTTGTTATTCATAATCTAAATGGTAATTACAAATTAAATATATTCAGAATTTACAAAAAAGGAAATGAGAAGAAAATCAAAAGGTGTCACAACAAACTATCAATTAAAACATAGGAAGATAGAATGGGAGCAAATTAGAGCCAAAATATCTATAAGACACACAGAAAACAAATTACAAAATCACAATTCTGAATACATCCTTGTCAGTAATTATTTTGAATACAAACAGATTCAGTTCCTTAATCAAAAGTCAAGGATTGGCAGAAAGAATTAATAGAATAAAAACAGAATGCAACTTTAGCAGTTTACAAGACAGTCAGTTTAGATACTAAGTACACAGATAAAGTGATGGAAAAATATCCCATGAAAATAGTAATCAAAAGAGAGTAGCAGGGTGTGCTATGAATATCAGACAAAATAGACTTTAAGTTAAAAAAAAACTCTTACAAGAGACAAAGAAGGACATTATATAATGACAAATAGATCAATTCACTAAGAAGACATAAACATTTAAATATATATGTGTGTATATGTACATATATACATATATATCACTATTATTTCTTAAATTTAGTGAATGGAAGGGAGATATATACAGCTCTAAAATAATAGAATATTCATCATTCCATCTTCAATAATAGAACAGGCAGATAGAAGATTGACCAAAAAGGAAATACAAGACTTGAGCAACTCTGATGAACACTTGGACCTAAAAGACAAATACCAACACTCTACCAAACAATAACAGACATACATAATGAGTGTGATGAGCACCATCTGGGGGATGGACACGCTTGAAGCTCTGACTCTGGGTGGGTGGAGGGGACAAGGGAAATATATGTAACCTAAACATTTGTACCCCCATAATATGCTGAAATAAAAAAAAGAGATCTAAATGTAAAACCTGAAACTATGAAACTACTATAAGAAAATATTGATGAAATGCTCCAAGACATTGGTCCGGGCAAAGATTTCTTTTTTTCTTTTTTTCTTTTTTCCTTATTTCAGCATATCATGGGGGTACAAATGTTTAGGTTATGTGGGCAAAGATTTCTTGAGTAAGACTTCAAAAGCCCAGGCAACCAAAGCAAAAATATTCATTGATTATTCTGTTTATTTTTTTCTGTAAAGTGATTGTTCACAACTTTAATTACCTTTTTTTACAGATTTGAGGTTTTTATTTTAAAATTTTATTTATTTTTAATGGACAAATAAAAGTTATATATATATATTTAAAAATAATAAAATAAAATACAAAAAAATAGAAAAACAATAGCAGAATTCATATTTTTCTCCAATACATTGAAGATTACATTTTAGACCATAAGACATGTCTAAGGAAGTTGAAAAACTTTAAAATCATACACAATGTCTTTTCTTATAAAAATAGAATAAAATTACAAATTAGTAACAGAAGAAAATTAGATACATTATAAATATGTGAAAATTAAATGATACACTCTTAAATAATCAATGGACCAAAAAATAAAATGCAAGAAATATTAGTAAATATTTTGAGACAAATGAAAATTGAAACACAACATAGTAAAATTTATAAAAGCAGCAAAAGCTATGCTACAGGAAAATTTATATCTGCAAATATTTATATTAAAAATTAAGAAGTTCTCAATTCAACATCTTAAACTTACACATTAAAACATTAGAAAAGAACAGGAGCAAACAAACTAAATACAAAGTTACTCAAAGGAAAGACATAATATATTGAAGTAGAAATAAATAAAATAGAAGATGGAAAAATCGAAAAAAAAAGCAAAATAAAAGGTTGGTTCTTCAAAAAAATCAACAAAATTGGCAAACTTTTAGTTATATGGAATAAGAAAAGAGAGAAATTTCAAATAAATGCAATCAGAAATTAAAGAGAAAATCACTGCTGGTATTACAGAAATAAAAAAAAGAATTACAGGATAGCACCAGGAACATTTTTTTTATTCAGAGTAGCATGATATAGATGAAATAGATAAATTTCTAGAAAAACACAACCTAGCAAGAGTAAACCATAAAGAAATCTGAAATTGGAGCAGACTGATAACTAGTAACAAAATTCAATCATCTGTCAAAAGCATCACAAAAACTAAATTCCTGTACCAGATGACTTCATTGGTGAATTCTACCAAATATTTAAAGAAACATTAACACCAAACCTCTTTAAAGTCTTTCCAAGAAATTGTAAAGGAAAGAACCCTATTCAGCTCATTCTATTATGCTAGCATTATCACGATACCAAGGCTAGACAAAGACATTACAAGAAAAGAAAACTACACATTCATATCTCTGATGAATACTGATGCAAAAATATCCAACAAAATATTAGAAAAGAGAATCCAATGGCACCTATAAGGGATTTTACCTCATGACCAAGTGGGAATTTTTGTAGAATGCAAGGAAGATTTAACATATAAAAATTAACCAATAGAATAAACCACACTAAAAGAATGAAGGAAAAAATAATCCATAATCATTTTCATTGATGCAGAAAAAGCATTTGACAACATTCAACATCCTTTCTCTCTCTCTCTCTCTCTCTCTCTGTCTCACACACACACACACACACACACACACACACACACCCATCACTCAACAACCTGGGATTAGAAGGACATTTCCTCAGCATAATAAATGTCACATATGAAAAACTCACAGCTAACATTATATTCAATAGTGGAAAACCAAAATTCTTTGCTCTCTAAGATCAGGATACAGTTGAAGATGCCTGTTTTTACCATTTCCATTAAAGATTGTATTGGAAGACCTAGCAGAAACAATTAGGGAAGAAAAATAAATTAAAGGTATTGAAATTGGAAATAATGATGAGTATGTTTGCAGATGACATAATATTATATGTTGACAAAAACTAAAGAAATTGAGGGGGGGGAAGGGCAGCACACGTAACCTAAACATCTGTACCCTCATATTATGCTGAAATAAAAAAAATAAAACAATAATAATGATCATGCTAGAATAGTACAATAAAAAAAAAAGAAATTGATGTCAACAAGATGACAAAATTGAAAGTCCTGAAATATTTTTTTCCCATAAATGTACGATGAAACAATACATGAACAAATTCCTTTGTGAGAGATCCAGAAACTAGTTGAGAGGCTTCTGCACTCTAGGAAATTGAAAATGAGGCAAATTGAAGCCATTAGGATAATTTGAAACACCCTCTTGAACATAATCCCTACTCTTGGCACAGCACCATATGATCATAAGAAAACTCTTGGCTCCAAGATTGATGCTAGAAAGGGAAACACTTACACTGCATGTCCAATCCCAACTTTTCCTGGAGCTGTCCAAGACCCTGACTTCTTTTTTTATAGACATAGGAAAATTATTTATTTGGACTCAATCATATAGAAATTTAGAAAAATTTTCATATTCACTTAGTGAGGTAAAAGGATGAGGTTCACTGCTCTCCAGTGATCAAATAAATCAAGAACTGAGAGGGGAAGTATTTAAGGGAGACTATATGCTAATGTTTACATATTTTTTTTGTATGTCAATTGAAATTGATCCAAGAGGAAAAATAAAATCAACATATGATAACATAGATATTGAGAATTTATTTTTGTCTTAGTCCATTCAGTATGCTATAACAAACCATCATAGGCCAGGTAGCTTAAATAACAAACATTTATTTCTCACAATCTGGAGGCTAGGGGAGTCCAAGATCAAGGTACTGGCGAATTTGGTGTCTGGTGAGGGACCATTTCATAGTTTATAGATGGCCATCTTCTCATTGTGTCCTCACATGGCAAAGGGGCAAGAGAGATCTCTGGAGTCTCTTTTATATAAAAACACTAATCCCATTTATGAGGGTTCCACTATCATGACCTTATCAGTTCCCAGAGGTCTCACTCACCTGTTAACATCATCAGATTGGGGGTTAGGAATTCAGTATATCAAGTGGAGGGAATACAAACATTTAGCCCATAACATTTCACTCTGACCCTCCCAAAATTTATGTTGCCCTCACATGAAAAGTGCTTTTATTTCACCCTAATAGTCCCAAAAGTCTTAAATCTTCCATCATCAACTCTTAAGTCCAGAGTCTCATCTAAATATCATCCAAATCAGATATGGGTACGAGTCAAGGTACAATTCATTCTGAGACAAATCTCTCTCCATTTGTGAACCTGTGAAACCAAACAAGAAATTTGCTTTTGAAGTACAATGGTGGGACAGTCACATGATAGACATTCTCATTCTAAAAGACAGAAATAGGAAAGAAGAAAGGCATAATGGGTCTCAAATGAGTTCAAAACCTAACAGAGGAAGCACATTAAACCTTAAGGCTTGAGAATAATCCTCTCTGGCTCAATGCTTCACCCTCCAGACCCACTGAGGCAAAAAAGGTACTCAGTGAGGTGCTGCTCAACCTGTGAGTGGTGGTGGTGCCCCTGCCCATGCCACAGTTTTCTGCTATGGCCCTGCCACCATGGCAGCTCTTTCCTATGTTAGGATAGCAGCCCTTCAGCTCCAGATGGCTCTGTCCTTTGACACCTAGGTAGAGACAGCCATACCTCCCAGGCCCATGGCTTCTGGGCCTGTGATGACTGAACTGCCTTTGGGGTCATTCTTTCACTGTCTTGATGAATTATGCCTGGCTTCTGTTGAGATGGCTAATCTATACTAATCTTCGTATCAAATGACAGCTTGGCCACACCCTCAGTGTTCACATTTTTTTGCAATACGAGTAGGCCAAAAATTTTTCAAATCTTTAAGTCCTACTTTCCTTTTGCTTAATAAAATCAAGTCATTAACCACAAAAAAAGTCATTTTTCCTTTTTTGCATTTTACTATAAGCAGTCAGAAGAAGCCAAGCTGAACCTTCAACACCTTGCTTGGAAATTTCCACAGCTAAATATCTAGTTTCATTGCTTGCAAATTTTACCTTGCACCAACACTAAACTATGAGTACAATTCAGCCAACTCCTTCACTATTGTATAACAAGGATCATATTTCCTTCAGTTTTCAATAATATCTTCCTCATTTCCTCTGAGACCTCATCAGAATGACGTCTGCATCTATATTAACATTCAAAGGGTGTCGGGCAGGTGGGAGTTGGGAGGAGGGGATGGGTAAATTCACACATAATGGATATGGTGCATGATGTCTGGGGATTGGACATGCTTATAGCTCTGACTTGGGTGGTGCAAAGGCAATATATGTAACCAAAGCATTTGTGCCCCTACAATATTCTGAAATTTAAAAAAAAAGTATAAAAAAATCATGAAATCCAGAAAATTAATAAAATGCTTTTAATTGATGAAAAATAAAATAAAAACTTAGCAACTAATGTAAATAGGCACCTGCCAGAAAGTGGGCTCTTAACATACTTCTGTGAACTATATCATGAATTTTAATTTAAATTCAATTAACTCAAATTTATTGCATTGTCTTTAGTCAGGTTTACATTCTGAATAAAATATCTGCCTTCCTCCCTGAAAAAATTCTACTTTGACATCATATATATGTGTATCAATTCTTACTTATCTATAGGCCAGCTTCTCTTTCAAAATGTTATTGTTATTAACATTAATTCTATACACTTTAGTTTGTTATTGATACTGATTTTATCTCAGAAGTACCTGAGTTAACAGAGATAATTGAATTAAAACAAAAAAAATTTTTTTCTGCAAAAAAAAGTGTGGAAGTGGCTTTGGAACTCTAAGTAAAGGATAGAAGCTAGAAGAGTTTTGAGGTGCATGCTAGGGAAAAACCTGCATTTTCATGATGAACCTTTAAATATGATTCTGGTGAGGGCTCAGAAAAAAAAAAGAAAAAAAGAGGAGAACTGTAGATAAAGTCTCATACTTTTAAGAGAATGCCTAAGTGATCATGACAAGACACTGACTTCTATCTCACCTATATCTGAAGTCTAGTGGGACGCAGCATACACTAAATGACTTAGGATCAAAGAGAAGAAGGAAGTAATTTAAGTTGGCATGCAAGCATTCACCATAGCCTATCCTCTACGGTCAATAGAGCAAACTCCAAATCTCAGCTTCTTCCTAGGGAGGGAAATAATTAGATTGCATCTACAAAGATTTATGGAGGCTTCCCTTAGTGGTGATTCCTTTCACATCTGTCTCAGAGAACTGAACATGCCCAGCATACACTAGATGCCTGGGGGCCACTAAGAACAAATGAGGCAGTCTGGATGAGCATGAAGGTTTGAGAGTCACCCAGAATCTATGCCCAGGCTGATTGGTGAGGAGATTCTACTGTACGGGCCAGATTATGAAGACTGGGAGAGGTGGTATTTTTTTTCTCTCTAACATGTAGATATCAACACAAAGGGGCAAGAAAATGAACAAACAGGGAAATAAATCCCCCAAAATGGAACAAGACAAATCTCTAGAAACTGATATTAGTGAAAGAGAGAGATATATGATTTACCTGTCAAAGAGTTCCAAATAGCTATCATAAAAGTAAGTCAGGGGAACAATGCATAAAAACAATGAAAATTTAAACAAAGAGTAGGGAAAAATTAAATAGCAAGCAGGAATCTTGTAGCTGGAGAATACAATAACTTAACTAAAAAAAAATCATTGCAGGGATTTAACAATAGACTAAATCAAGCAAAGGAAACTATCACCAAATGCAAAGACAGATCCATATAAATTATCAACTCAGAGGATCAAAACAAAGAAAAGAAGGAAAAAGGGTGAAAAAATCTTAATTCATTTATGGGAAAGAATCAAGTGGACTTATATATGGTTATGGGAAGACAGGAAGGAAAAGAGAAATATAAAGGACCCGAAGTCTTAATTGAAGAAATAGTAGCTGAAAACATCCCAAATTTGAGAAAAAAAATAGACATCCAGATCCAGAAAGACTTACAACTTGCAAGAAATACTAAAGTAAGTTCTTCAAGGTGAAATGAATGGATGCTGAACAGCAATACAAAAGCATGTGAAACTAACATTTCTTGGTAAAATGCAATGATTTAAATGTATTCCCCAAATTTCTTGCATTAGAAACTTAATCCCTAAATCAACAGTGTTGAAAGGTGAGATTTTTAAGAGCTGATTAGATCCTGAAGGCTCTGTTCTCATTAACAGGTTAGTGTCAATATCTCAGTAGTGAATTATATGTCATATGTCCTGGGGTTTAGTTATTGATAAAAGGATGAATATGGCACCCTGCTCTCTGTCAGATGATAACACTTTTACCTTCTACCATGGGATTACACAACAAGAAGGCCTTTACAATATGTTGGCTTCTTGACTTCCCAGCCTCCATAGCTGTAAAAAATAGCATTCATCCAATGGCAGGCAGGTGGGAGGGGGAAGGAGGGAATGGGTATATACATACTAAAGGGGTGTGGTGTGCACCATCTGGGGTATATACATGCTTGAAGCTCTGACTTGCGTGGGGCAAAGGCAATATATGTAACCTAAACATTTGTACCCCCGTAATATGCTGAAATTAAATAAATAAATAAATATAAATTACTCAATTTCAGGTATTGTACTATAATAACACAAAACAGATGAAGGCAGAAAATTGGTACTGAGAAGTGGGAGCTTCTCATATAACAAATATATGAAAATGTGAAAGCAATTCTGAAACTGGGTAATGGGAAGAGGCTGAAAAAATGTGTAGGAGCAGGCCAGAAAAATCCTGGATAGCCATGAATGAAATATTAGTGGAAATTTTTATGAGAGCTTAGAAGAAAACAAAGTTGTAGGAAAAGTTTGTCTTCTTGGGATGACTTAAGTGTTCATGATTAAAATCTTGGTTGCAATATGAATAGTAAAGGCAATTCTTACGAAATCTCAGAGGGAAATGAGGAACAAGGTATTAGAAACTGGAATAAAGGCCATCCTTGTTAAACAGTTGACAAAATTGTGTCCATGTCTAAGGACTTTATAAAAGACCCAATTTAGGAGTGATAAACTAGAATATCTGTTGAAATAAATTAGCAAACAAAATATAAAAGGAGCTATATGGATACTTTTCATCACATATAGCAAGATAAGAGAGGGATAAATGCTTTAAAGACATAATTTATAATTAATAGGGAAATAGAATGTAAAAATATGGGAAAATTGTATCCTTGCTATGTAAAGAATGAAGCAATCATACAAGGGTGCAACCAAACAACTGTTTAATAATGAGATCAGTATGGCTAGAAGGAAGCCAGATGCTTCCATTATCAAGACAATGGAAGAATGACTTGGAAGGCATTTTAGAGTTCTTTGAGGCTCAACTCATTACAGGGCCAGACCTCTAGGAGGCAAAATGGCTTCAGGGAACAGGCCAGGGAACCCTCCACAGGCTCACTGCTCAAGGCCACCTCAAGACATTACCCCCTGCATTCCAGCATAGCGCTCTATGTTAATCCGTTTCCACTGCTATAAATAAAATACCTGAGACTGGGTAATTTATAAAGCAAAGAGGTTTATTTGACTCAAGGTTCTGTGGCTGTGCAAGATGCATGGCACCAGCATCTGCTTCTGGTGAGGGCATCAGGGAGCTTGCAATTAATGTGGAAGGAGTGGACCTGTCACATGACAAGAGAAGGAGTAAGAGAAAGAGGAGGTGGTGCCAGACTCTTTTAAACAACCAGCTCCCTTGTGAACTAAAGAAGTAAGGTTTCATTATTATCGTAGGGAAAGCATGAAGCCATTCATGAGAGAACCACACCCATGAGCCAAACACCTCCTCCCAGGCCCCACATCCAACACTTGGGATCAAATTTCAACATGAGATTGAAATGGGCCACACACCTAAACCATATCATGCTCCTTGGCTGCCCCAGCCATGGCTCAAGGGAGGCTGGTTATGGCTTGTACTGCCACTCTGAAAGGCAGAAGAGGTAAGCTTTAGTGGTGTCCATGTGGTGCTAATTCTGCAGGTGCACAAAATGCATGGGCTGTGAGGCCATGTCAGTCTCCACATAAATTTAAAAGGATATATCTGACTGTCTGGGGTCCTATGAACAAACCAGATGCAGGAGTGGAGTCATCACAGAAAATCCTGACTAGGGCAATGCTTCATGGAGTTGTGGGAATATGGTCACTGTAGAGAATTTCACTACAATAATGCCCAGTGAAGCCATGGGAGTGGGGCTGGCCTGAGACACCAGAACTATAGAGCTCCATTTGGCAAGAACTACAGGCATGAGACTCCAACTAGAGAGAGATAAAGCTTGGGAAAAGCCCAATAAAGCCATGAGGACAGGGCTGGCTGAGGCCTTAGGGGCTCAACTTTCATTCCAATGTGTCCAGGAGGCAGCACATGTAGTCATAGATTATTCTTCAGTGTTAAAACTTAATGTTTTCCCTGCTGGATTTTGGACTTACTTGGGACCACTTTCCCCTTCCTTCTTGCCTATTTCTCCCTTTTAAAATGAAAATGTCTATCCTATGCCTGTCCCACCATTGTATTTAGGTAATAAGTTCATTTTCACAGTCTCAGAGTTTGAGAAAATTTACCTAAAGATGAATCATGTCTTGAAACACACGCATATCTGATTTAGATAAGACTCCACATTTTGGACTTTTGAGTTGATGTTAGAACAAGTTAAGACATTCAGGGCTATTGGGATGGAATAAATATATTTTGCATATAAAAAGCATATTAATTTTTGGGACCAGGGGAAAAATGCTATGATTTGAATGTGTCCCCCAGAGTTCATGTGTTGAAAACTTAATCCCAAATGCAACAGTGTTGAGAGATGAAACTTTTATAACGTGGAAACTTTAAGAGATTATGTTATGAGGGCTCTGCTTTCATAAATGAATAATGCCTTTATCATGGGAGTGAGTTCTTCATAAAAGGAGAAGTTCAACCCTCTTCCCTCTTCCATGTGTGTACCCTTTTACTTTCCACCAGTAGGATTGCACAGATGAAAGCCCTTGACAGATGTAAGCCACTTAATCATGGACTTCTCAGCCTTCATAGCTGTAAAAAATAAATCTTCGTTCTTTATAAATTACCCAGTCTCAAATATTCTCTTATAGTATAGGAGGGACTAAAGAAGAGAAGCGAAAATATAGACAAATACAAAATACTGTAATGGTGGCAAATAAATCACTTTTAATTCTGGTATAAAAGTTAAAACAGATAAAAGTATTAAAATATTATGACTGTATAAATATAATAATGAATACACAATATAAAAAGATAAAAATTGTGATGTGAATAACAAAGTGTGTGTATGGAGAAGTAAAGGTGTATAATTTTTGTATGCAATTGAACTTAAAGTATCCACTCAAAATAGACTATTATAACTATAAGATGTCTTATAAAAGCCACATGGTAACCACAGAAATAAGAAATACACAAAAGAAAAATGCATCTTAATATAAAAACAATGAATGAAATGCTAAAGAAAACAGCAAGAAAGGAAATAAGGGACAAAAGTACTACAAGACACAAAGAAAACAACAAAATGGTAATAATAATTCTTTCTTCTCAATATTTACTTTAAATGTAAATGCATTAAATTTTCCACTCAATAAATATAGAGTGACTGTATTAAGAATAATATTAATACATTTTAAAATTATATGTTATTTGCAAGAGGCTCATTTTTAATTAAAGGACACATAGGCTTAAAGTGAATGGATGGAGAAAGATATTCCACAAAAAATGGTAAACAAAAGAGACCAGGGTTGGATATAATTATATCACACAAAATAGACATTAAGTCACAAAAATTGTCACAAGAGACAGAGGCAGATATTATATAATGATAAAATGGTCAGTTCACCAGGAAGATATATCAACTATAAATATATATACTCAACATCAGGACACCTAAATATATAAAGCAAATATTGCAGAAAAGGGAGAAATAGTCAACAATACAATATTTGTAGGAGATTTTAATATCCTATTTTCAATAATAAATACAACATACAGACAGAAATTCAATTAAACAAGCAGACTAGAACATCGCTATAGAGAAAATGGACCTAACAAACATGTACAGAACATTCCAACCAAAACCAGCAGAATATACTTTTTTCTCAAGTGCACACAAAACCTTCTCTGGGATAGATTACATGCTAAGTCACAAAACAAGTCATAGTAAATTTTGAGAAGATTGAAATCTGGAGTGACACTGGCAAAATAGCAAAATGACTAATTAGGAGATATCACACCTCCAATACACACACATACAAATAATTAATTAGCTATAATCAGGTATCCAAAAATAGTTCTCAGAGGGCTCAAGAGTCAAATTAAAACACTGCAGTAGCATAGAGAAGCAAAAAAAAAAAAAAAAAAAAGAGGAACGACCACACAGAAAGGATCTGTATGTGGATTGGCATGCCTGAGAGGTCTAGAGTTGGCTTGCAACAAAGAAGATGGACAGAGGTTATCAATATCAGCCACATGGAGTGTGACCCCAAATAAGCTGCTCTGCAGAAAACTTCAACAGCCTTTTCCACCGAGGATCTTAGCAGCTTCTGAGACAGCCATGTACGCCCTGCAGTCTTCACGGCAGAGGCCCTGTTAGTGTCCATCAGGGTGGACTACAGCAGACCATTCCACAGAAGACACTGGCAATTTTTAGCTTGAGGTCACCAATAACCATGGTTTTTGTGGACTCCTTGAAAAGGGAGATCATTATGTCACCACCCACAAGAAGGAATCACTCTCAAACTGCCCCAGGATCTAGGCCACCCCCATATCCTGTGTACATACTGGATTCAATAGCAATCACTCCATGCTTGTCCATGTTCTAGTCCCCTGCTTTGCAACTACATCTTGTCTTGTATGCCTATACTTTAGACATCAGTAACTATTGCTGTGGACTAATCCAAATCCTGGACCCTGGAACCTTGGTCAATCTACACTGTGCTCCTGATCTTGGCTCCACTTCTGCTCTGGAAATTGCAGTGATGACAACATGAGACCCATTACCACATTGAGCTAGCCTGTTCCCTGAACCTGGAGCTGCCATAGCTTTATGTGTGTCCATGCTTCAGATTTCAGCTGCATGACTGTTTGGCAAGCTACTGCAACTTGGACATCATAGCCATCTCTGTAACAGGCCCATTCATGACATAATATAACTTGTGATACCAAAAACATAAAATATGTGTGTAGAGTTAGGGTATATGATAAAAGTTATGTTTTTATTACCATAACAGAGTTTGTTATAACTATAAGATGTTATATGTGAGCATGATGTTAACAACAAAGCAAAAGCCTGTAATAGACACACAAAAAACGAAGAGAAAGGAATCAAAACACATTGCTATAAAAAGTCATCAAATTGCAAAGGAAGACAGCAAAAAGGAAGAAAAAAACACGGAATATACAAAAAATCACAAAATAACAAAATTGCAATAGTGGGGGAGGGGCAAGATGGCAAATGAGAAAAACCACTAGCCAGAGTGTCTCTGCAAGAAGGATAGATTTTAGAACAAAGTGAAAAAAAAAATAAACAGGAAGACAAATATACATCAAATGAGGGTCAGAAGGAAGGGTGCCTGAAACTACAGGAGACTCCATGGGAAGAAGTTGTGGAGCAGAATTGGTAGGAGAAAGGTCCTCAAGAGGCTTGGAGATCAGCCACAAGGGAAGGAGGAGTGGTTAAATTTTCCCTCCCTTGCACCTCGGACTCTGGTGGGCTCCTGAGCAATTGGAGAGACCTGCTAACACCAGCCCAGAGACGGGTGCCATCAGTGAACAGTAAGCCTCTTGAGGACAGGGCACCAGGCTCCCAGCTCCCTTGGGGCACCTTCTGGCCCACCGACTGGAGCCAATCAGAAGATGCCGTATTGTTTCATTCTCCCCTTCCCCTTCCCTACCTGCCATTGGGTAAAATACTATCTATAGTTTTGGGTATCCACTGGGGGTCTTTGAATATATCCCCCATGGATAAGGGGACTACTGTGCAGTCAAAATATACACAAAATCTATCATCACCACAAGGGTCACTCCTGCTACCCTTATATAACCACATCCACCTCCTCTCTTTCCCTATCTCACATTCTGACCTCTGTGAACTACTAATCTGTTCTTCATTTCTATATTTTTGTCATTTTGGAAAGTTATATGAATGGAATAATAGAGTATGCAACCTCTTGGAATTAACTTTTTCACTCAGTACAATTTCTTGTAAATTTACCTGAGTTGTTGGATGTATCAACACTTTCTTCCATTTGATTGCTGAGTATCTCATAGTATAAAATTACCATAATTTCTGTAATCACTCAGCTGTTTAATAATATCTGGACTGTTTTCATTTTGGGGCCATTACAAATAAAGATGATATATTCATTTGTGTGTAGATTTTCCGTGAAAATAACTTTTCATTTCTCTGGAAAAAAAAATTTTGAGAGTATGATACTGGGTTGTATGTCAGTTTCTTGTTTAGTTTTAGAAGAAACTGCCAAAATGATTTTCAGACTTAGTATAATTCTTTACATTCCTATAGTAATATAGAGATGATCCAGTTTCTCCATATCTTTGCTAGTATTTGGTGTTGAGACTTTTCTGATATATTTTTAAATTGTACATATTTAAGGTGTACAATGTGATGTTTATATATGTATATATACACATAATTATGTGACTACTACAGTCAAGTCAATTAACATATTCATTATCTCACGTCCTTACTGTTTTTTCGTGTACTCAGAACACCTAATCTTTTTAAAGTGTGATGACCTACTTGCTATTTTGGTTCTTCTTTATGGAAGAGGCAAGTACCAGGTTCATCCAGTGAGCCATCTTGAAGACCCTCCTCTCTATACCACAATTTCTTTATCCATTCATCTGAGAATGAAAACTTGTGTTGTCTCTGTATCTTAACTATTGGAAATAATGCTGCAATAAACATGGAAGTGTAGATATTTCTATGAGGTACTGTTTTCATTTCCTTTTGGTATATACTCAGAAGAGGATTTGCTAGGTCAAATGCAGTTCTATTTTTAATTTTTTGAGGAAACTCCATACTGTTTTCTATAACAACTGTGTCAATCTACATTCCCACCAACAGCCTACAAGTGTTCCTCTTCCTTCACATCCTCAATGACACTTGCTATCACTTGTCATTTTGATAATAGCCATGCTAACAGGTCTGGGGTGATATTTCATTGTGGTTTTGATTTTAAGTTTACTGGTGATTAGTGATGTTGATTACCTGTTCATATACCTGTTCACCATCTTTATGTCTTCTTTAAGATATGTGTCTTCAGGTCCTTTGTCCATTGTTACACAGATTTATTAATTTGTTTGTTATTAGGTCTTGTGTGTGCCTTATATATCTTGGATATTAATCCCTTATAAGACATATAGACCACAAATATTTACTTCCCATCTGTACTCTACTTTTCCATTTTCTTGTTTTCATTTCTGTGAAAAAGCTTTTTAGTACAATGTAGTCTCACTTGTTAATTTTTGCTTTTTTTCTTTTGTTCCCTGTGCTTTTGGTTTCCTATCCACAAAGTCATTGCCAAGACTAATGTCTAGGAGCTTTACTTATATGTTTTCTTCTAGTAGTTTTATAGTTTCAGGTGATATGCTTAGATATTTAATTCATTTTAATTTGATTTTTCTGTATGGTATAATGTTTCAGTTTAATTATTTTGCATGTTGATATCTAGTTTTCCCAGCACCACTTATTGAAGAGTTTATTCTATCCCCATTAGTTGACAGAATTTTTTTTAAAAAATTAAACATTTTGATGGATATGCAGTGATATCCCATTATGGTTTTAATTTCATTTCCCTAATGTCTAATGATTTTGAACATCTTTTCATGTGCTCACTTACCATCTGTATATCCTCTTTGCTAAATTTTTTGTTGATGCCTTTTGAACATTTTCTAATTAAATTTTTTAGATTGTTGACTATGTTTAGCTTCTCTCTGAGTATTGCTGACACAAACTGTGAAGGAAAAGTGGAGTGCTTACTAGCATCAACTTAAACCATTTTATTCATTCTCATTGATGCCCAATGAGGGTAGAGGCTCAGATCCTTGAACTGATGACTAGAGCTTATTTTATTTATTTATTTTTATAAAGGAGACATGAGCATATATAACTGTTTTGGGGAAAGAGGCAGTCGAGAGAGAAGCTTAATACAAAAGAGAACAAATGGAAACTTCTTATTGTAATGTTACTGGGAGTTTGGAAGGAATATAATTTCGAGCATAGAGTAATTTTCCTTAGATAAGTGCTGATTAATATCCTACAGTGTAACAGATGGCAGGAAAAGAATGGGTGCAGATGCAAGAACATTGGAACATTTAATAGTACAAAGTAAAGAAAGGTTCCTGTCTGATGACTTCACCTTACCTCTTCAAATTAAAATGAAGACCATCTGCTCACTGCCCACATTGAAGGGATGATAATGAAGAGTCAGAAATGAAGAAAAAAAGGCAGAAAATATAAAATGAAGTAGGTTCTCCCGAACAGTGTATATATAAGGAAGAAAGAAATTACCAGGAGGATGTGAGCAAAATTGTCAAGTGTTATAAAGATACTAGTGTGGTGGGAGAACAATAGGGATTGGATTTGGTAAATAGAGGAAGTAACCACCATAATATCCTGAAATAAAAAAAAAAAGAATGTGAATTTCCTCAGTATGTGGGCAACTCTAAGGTTAACATTGCTTGGGACAAATTATGTAGAGTTTGCTTTAGTGGTATTAGCTATCAATTTTGATAGCTCCCTGTTGAGACAGGAACACTTACTCCTAGAAATTTACAACTCTTATTCATTTCCTACATTGCCCCTTCTTTATAACAAGCAATGTCCCAAAAGAGAACATGGCCCAAGAGGCATCTTGAGATGATTTCATATGTGTTACTATTTTCAACATTTGAGCAGGTTTATCTTTTTTCCCTTTCTATAGTTGTAAAATTATCAAGGAGCATTCTTCCATCCTGGGCCCTTCCTCAGATGTGTAGGGTTGCAAGTTCCCCTAGCTTTATCCTAATTATTTGCATTTTCATGTTCTAAAGTATGGCACCAGGACTGATGAACTATGAATCCTCTTTCAATTTTGAATTTTAAATATTTTCCTCAGAGTAAAACTGGAGGAGATAAGGCAGGCATGAGAGTGCCATGAAAATCAAAATATAAGAATATTTTATATAAATCCCCAGGAAAGCTTGAGACTGAGCTACTGTTAATAGCGTCTAAGGAATGGTGATGGCTTCAGGTTGTAACACATGTCAGATCTAATCTTTCTCTCCTGCTTACCAGTTATACTTTATTGACAAGGCTAAGAGAAAATCAGCAAATTTAGTGTTTTTTTTAAATCAATCTTCTATTACATTTTTTTTCCTGTCTGGATGGGGCTAAAATCAGAGTAAAAATGTAAAGGAATTTATGAAAGTCAGACTAAAGTCCAAAGATTAAATCAAAACTACTTGTATAACTTTGGAATTTATTCCTTTTTTCCTAGATTTCTTCATCTATAGAGTACACATAATAATTTCAATTCTATGTACATCACAGAATTATGATTCTCAAATGAAAAGATATGAAGAAAGTGTACAAATTGTTGAGTGTCATATAATAAATCTAAGGCATCATCATTCTCATTGTGATAAAAAGAAGCACATAACTTGTTTTGACTTTACAAACAAGTTCAACAAGGGGATAAAGAAGTCTAAGTTTGGATTTAATTCCTTTCCACATTCTATTTTGTCTACCTATGCTTTTATTCTACCTCTGACTCAAGCCTAATTACAAAACTCTGCAACCTACTTTTATAGGACCATATACTTAGTTTCAGAGAAAGAATATTTGATCATCTCACTATAACATAGTAATTATGAAAGTGAGGCTGGAGTGACAGACTGCTTAGATTTGAATCCTAGCTCTGCCATTTACTAGCTATACGATCTTGGACAAGTTATTTACCCTTTCTGTGTCTTAGTTTATTGTAAATTTGTAAAATTGTAATAATAATTTTACTATCAATAACATTGTTGGGAGAGTTGACTCTTATAAAGACTTGAAGGGTCTGTGACAAAGGATAGGTGTCCAGTAAATGTTAGTTCTTATCTTTTTCTGCTGACTGATAGAGACTACAGAAGTATTCACAGATATCTTTGTACTTAAATAGAGAACACTGGGAGACTGTCTAAGTTAGAACAATTTCTGGTACAGAGTAAGCACTCAGTGAAAAAGTTACCAAATAAATGAATTGAAAATCCTCCAAGATCTACCAGAACACATTTCTAATGATAGAATTCTGGGCAGTATCACTAGGTGGAAATGGAAATGCTTTGGTCAGGGCTGTTTTCATTAGCCTTACAAATCATCATGTAGACAGTTTCCTAACTAAATAGCTTGTCATGATAGTCTTAATCTCCCAATAATCATGGAATAAATAGTAAAGTAATCCTGGGAAGGATTATTCATCTCTGTGCCCATATAACAATCTGCTTGAATATGTAGAGATTCCAGAGGCTCAGGAGGTGTTTGTTTATTTTCAAGAGGCTTAGAAGTACAATTATAAAGGTTTGGGGACAAGCAATAGATAGAGTGGTATTTCTAAAGGTGGTATTCATCACAGACTGTGTCAGAATCACCTTGGGCACATATTAAAAATTCAGATTATCAGATCCACCTACAGAGATTTCAATTTGACCAGAATGGGGCTGAGGAATCTGAATTAAAAGTAAAGTTTAGGAACTACTTAAATAGAAAATATTTTATTTTCCACCAGATATGACAATCTGGGACTAATAACTGTCTTCTATTGATGAATTTGCATAGTCATCTTAAGAAGTATATTGCCGTGCTATCCAGTTGCATTTACAAAACCATTTATTGACTATCGAGAAAATCACAGATTATATTTTATTTATATGGAAGATTATTTTCAAATTGCTTAATGATTTATGGTTTCAGGACCACAAAAATTAATTACATCTGCAAATTAAAGGAAGAAACTTTCAGCCTCAAACAATGAAACTTCCGTTTTTGAACAAGTACCACAGAAGATTTTGATTCAGCAGACTAGAAACCACATTTTAAGAAATACTGCATTTTAAAGATGGAATATATTGATCTTCATTAGCTTTTCCTCCCATCTTCCTTTTTCCTTCATGGAAATGCTGGAAACGTGAAAATATGTTAGATTATTAAGTATGAAATGTCCGATTTCCTTAAGTACTAAGTTTGACAGTTGATACCTCTGACATTTCACTTTGACATTTCTTGTTTTGTTTTACTTTTATTGTGAAGGTACATCTTCAGTTCTTCAAATGCATGTTTTGGTTTGTGATTATCTTTCAAATGTTTAGAGTAATTTTTTTCTGAAACCATGGATAAATCAAAAATTCATGTTATTTTTTAATATGAGTTCTGTCATGGAAAAAATGTACATACTGCTTGAAATATCAACACAATATTTGGAAGGGATGTGGCTAATGAATGCACAGTACACCTACGATTTGAGAAGTTCCGTTATGGTGATTTTAATATTGAAAATGAGCCACATGGGTGACTTAAAACCAACCTGGATAATGATGAGCTGAAAGCTATAGTGGAAGCGAATCCATCTCAACCTATGCGTGAATTAGCAGCAAGGTTTCATGTTACTATTCCAAGAATATTGCAATATTGGAAACAAATCAGCAAGGTAAAGAATCTGGATAAGTGGGTTCTGCATGAATTAAATGAGCATCAGAAGAGAAATTGCCTTAAAACTTGCCTTTTTTTGTTGTCACACCAAAAGGTGAACCATTTCTACATGGCATTTGTACATGTGATGAAAAATTAATTCCTTGTGGCAATCCCAAGTATTAGGCACAATGATTGGATAGAGATGAAGTGCTTAAATACAGTCCAAAACTGAATATTCATCAACAAAAGCTAATGGTGTCTTTTTGGTGATCCAGCGCTGGTATTATCCACTACAGCTTCATGAAACCTGGTCAATCAGTTACAGCAGATGTCTACCGCAACCAATTGAACCAAATCATGACGATGCTTTCTATTAAGCAGCCAAAATTGGTCAATAGAGACAGGCCAATCCTCCCACAAGACAACACTCAACTACATGTCACACAAACAATGCTGTTCAAACTACAGAAGCTGGACTTGGAAACTCTTTGTCATCCACCATATTCACCAGACCTTGCACCAAGTGACTACCACTTCTTCCAAGGTTTGGACCACTTCTTGCAAGGAAAAATATTCAATTCTCAAAAACCTGTGGAAAATTCTTTTCACCATTTCATCACCACTCACTCTCCAGGCTTCTTTGCTGCTGGCGTAAGCAAGCTACTGTTAAGATGGCAAAACTGTGTTGATAGTTTAGGTGCATATTTTGATTATTTATACTGCTTCTTGTTTGAGATAGAATAAACTACACTTTTGTTTCAAAATCAGACATTTCATATTTAATGATTTAATATTTTTAATGCAGTTATGGGTGTTCTAATGTGTATGAATAAGGTCTCACTCTGTATAGGATCTTAGGCTTTCCACAGAGAACTCTGAAGGCCTTTACAAAATGGCTTATCTGTTCAATTACCCCACATGTTCATGCTGCCAATAATCCTATTCTTAAAGACAATGACTCTGGCTGTGAAAGACTCCTTCCTGCTGGGCTTTGGCACAATGGGCCTGAATCAAGAAGCAGAAGAACCAAAGTGATCTGAGCACATGATGATTTTAGGAGATGATTCATAGTGTTGATATGTCACAATAATAAAGTACATGCTGTGCACTATCCATGGAACAGGAGAAAGCAGGCACAATTCAAGAGGATGCACTTCAATGCAGAGCAGCAAAATATAAGAAAAAAAACCCTCTATGTGAATAAAGGATTTCCAAATCCTTAGATTTAGTTTATTATTTTTATTTTCTTAATGTGCTTCTATTTAAAAGATTTTTTGGATAGTATTGGCTCACTGAAACTGTAAATAAATAATAATATCAGATTTCAGATCCTTCCTAGAAGTCATTGCTTTAAAGACACACAAACACCAAGGCATAGGTATAGTCATTTTTGTTTTTTTAGTTTGTGGGAGAAGCTGAGAAAAAGCTCAGCAGTTGAAAATGGAATAGGAAAAAGGAACTTTTTTTGCCTAATACATCCAGATTTTCCTTCTAAGAAGCACGGATATGAATTATATCCATTGAGCATTTAAAATGTGAAGATATAATGGATGCTAGGTTTGTAAGTGGAGAGCAATATATCAAAAAAAAATTTGTGTTACCCTAGCATTGTTAGAACAGGGTATCTTTCCTTAAAAATGATTTAAAACAAATTGTAACATGTTGGATAGGGCAGAGGAAAACACTGAGAAAACCTGATTTCTTGCCCAAGCTCAATGTCACCTCTGATCAATCAGTGCTTTCTGTTCAGTGGGCATGGACTCACTGTGTGTTATCCCACATGTCATTACTGTACTTCATATGACTATTTCTGAGTCTCAAAGTATGATTTACACATATTATTCTTCATGGATGGCTTTGACACCAAACTTTACCTGTAATTCATGATAATATAATTCTATCTGTGTCAGAATATAATAACTGTCATTTCCCAAAAGTGCATAAACAAATTATTTACTCTGAGCACAACTCTAGATTCTCAAACAGTAAAATGATAATACTTCATTATAGCTGTATGTAAAGTGCTTAATAATTTAGAAGTAATTTAATATGCATTACATTACCTTTCTTGATTCTTATAACAATTGTATAAAATTACATATAGATATTATTATTCCATTTTATATTTTAAAGATTAAGATACCAGAATTATCAATATTATGATTTGTCCCAATTCATATAGTGATAATTACCACAACTGTGAATAGTATTCAGGTTTTCTAGATCACTGTTGTCTCCCTATCTATAATTCATGTTATGCCAAAGGAAGAACGAATGATTATTGTATTCTTTAATCATATATTATTTCTTTGAAAATGTAGAAAAATCATAGTTTAACTTTACATTTAAGTAAAATGTGCTCTTTGGAAATCTGGAGTCCTTAAATCAACTGAAACATTATTTTAATCCAAGGTTTATTATGCTTGTTCTTCTAATTCATAATTAATGAAGGTATGGAAGCTAATAGTGTTAGAGTAAATATAGGTATACTGGGTATACCCATGATTTACTCCTATCACAGTTCAGAGGATAGTTTATTTACTGTCTTTATTGGTGGAGAGTACAGATTCCATTTTCTTGGTAACCCTACAACCTATAGTTTCATACACCAGAGGTGTTGAATCATATGAGTTGAGTGTTGCTGATTAAGTAATTAAGAAGAACTGAGCTTACTTCTTTCACTGAAAACTCTCCAGAGTCAATTCTAGAACAAAGAAAACTAGCAACATACAGCAATTAAGGTAGCATAATTTTAAATTTTTGAACTAGAAAAATTAGCCTAGTCTCAAAACCTAAAATGTAGGTATCCTTATCTAAAATATTAGTTTGTGTCTTTGGCACTAATGAAAGCAGCCACATGATTTTTCCCTGTTAAATTTTTATGTCGTTTCTATCTTACACCTCTGTTAGTGGTATACTCACCAATAAAAAAATGAAAGGGCACATTGAAGCACAAGTCCCTTAGAAGCCAACTACTGGAGAAATTTTAATTCAATTGAAAAAGATTTAAAAATGTAAATATTAAATTTTACTGAAACCTCTTAAATTTTCATACCTTTTCTACGTTTCTTTTGTCAAATTGAATTATACTTCTTTTCTGTTGATTATCTCATATCTATTTAATACATTTAGAAGAACAAAATCAGAATTTTTCTTTCAGATTCATTCAAGAAAATAGGCCGTCTCACATTTCCTTCATATTTTGGTGGTGGTGTTACTTGTGAAAATATCTGAGAATCTCCTTTAAAGGAATCTTTGTGACGTCACTTCGTTGTATGTCCAAAAATGCTGATAGTGAAGGCGACCACTGCTAAAGGTTGAAATTGAAAGAAGAACCCATTATTTGACCTAATTATGGATTACCAAACCTTTGGAAAATTTTAAAAATTTGCCTTAACAGTTTGGTCTAACTGCAATTGATTTCTCTAATTTGAGGTAAAACGTACTTAAAACCTGCACTTTAAAACAGGAGGGAAACATAACACTTAACTTCTATTCATCTAAAATATATATTCCTATGCACAGAGGGCCTGGACAGTGTCAAATGAAACAATCAATTAGTCTTTCTTTAACAGTGAGCAGTTCAAACTGTAACATCATGCCAGCCGTGATTAAGAATGATACAGCACATCATCATTGTCAACACTATTCAGCCAGTGTAAACCTTAGTTAGAAATGTACTTGTCAGAGAAAAATACGCCTTTGATTTCTATTACACTTTCCCAGTAATTGCTGTCATCAGTGGCAGGTTATTATTACAGTTGAATAGAGTTTCAGTAATTACTTTTTCACAGATTCTAACAGCTTTTAGATTGAGGGATGTTCTGACAGTTTGAATACTCTTGACAACAATTACCTTTTCCTGGTTAACACTGATTCAGGAAAATTAAAAATTAAATCTGTTCATAGGAAACACTTATGTATGTCACTAGTAAGTGGGTTGATATAAAAAAATGTGTAAATTGCAGAATGACTTAGAATTGTTTTTAAAAGTTATCTGTCTCTTAAGAATTTTTGAAAATCAGCATTAATGGAGATACAGATCACGCTGGATAAATTAGTAGTAAATTATTTGCAATGATTGAAGGCAGTCCTCCATCCAGTTACTAACAAAAACTACTATACTGTTATGATAAAAAAAAAGTGTGTATTGGAAGAGCATTGACATCATCATTTATATATGCATTTCTATATTTACCTGATGCATATGATTGTAAATGCCATTGGTAAATGGAAACCAAAGTACATGTCAATTCTTTACATTTTTTGCAGTGTAAAAATATGTTTCTAACAGATTTGACTTTTATGACATTAAAACTGTCTTTTTATGTGAAATGAAGTGGAAAATTGATGAATTAACCCAAACTTTTAGGATTAAACTACTTTGGTTTGATTTTTTGAAAAATTCAGATAATTAAGACCAGAGAATGTAGTATCTCAGGTATCTAGATAATAACTTTAGTTATTTTTTCAGTTGTGTAGACACTTACTTAAGATGTTCAAGGGATAGTCACATTTGAAATCTTCATACTATATTAACTAAGAGAAGTAATGATCACTGAGAAGTTATTTGTAAATAAAGACAGGAAATAAAAAGTAAATAAGAATCTACACAGACTTCTAAATGAATCTAATTAAAAATACTAGTTTCAAAAGCCAGCATAAAGTATAATATATAGAAAATATTGTCAACCAGATTTTTTTGTCTATAAAATATAACATAAATGTTATCAAAGAATAAAAGCATGTTATACTAAAATATAAGGGAAAATAATGAAGTGGGCGAAAGACTAAATAGAAAAAATATTGTTTCTATATTATGAAATCACTTCCAATAGATTTTTGGAAGACTGAATTTTATTCCTGAAATAATAGTATGCAGAAAACTAAAATTAAATGGCATCAAATTCTACAGGATTCAAAAAAGCTACGTTTAACCCATGAAGCGTATTGTATGTGTAGGGGGGCATGTTATGACCCATGTGATATTGATTTAATTGTTTTTTGTATTTTATAGAATAGAAAAATTAGTCAACCTGTATTGAAAAAATCAATTGAAATTACTGTTGAGTATTTTCTAGAATCATAAGATTTTCAAATGAAATAACCTTGTTAACAAAAAGTATCATATTCAACTAATGAACTAATGCTATAATTCCATATTCATTCTCTTATTGATGACTTATTTAAAAAAAAACTAAAGATTCTTCAAAGCTATAAATATTTTCCACATACAATATAGCCCTATTAGCAAAATGCTTTACCTGTCTCCGTAACTGTCTCATTCGATGACTTAATTTTTCATCAACAATTGTCCTTTTATGTATTTTAGAAATACATGCAATAATATGCTCACTCACTCTCACTATAGGAAAATTTACCTGGGAATGAATCTCATCAGTATGGTGGTATAAAATTCAAGCAAATTTACTATTTTAAGTGTTTTATGATGAATTATTTAAGAGTTTATTTTATGTCAAGGATTATGGGTAAAATAATTTTGTATCTGAGGTGACATGGTAGGATAAACCTGAGAGATGAGTACTTTGACATAAGTCAGCTGATGTGTGTAGTTGTACTGATGGTTTTCCAAGGACTGGAGGTAGGAAAACAACCACAAGAGAGTGGACATCACACCCTTGTGTGGTTAAATACAGCCCATTCTAAAAATAAAAAAAAAAATCTAAGTTTCTGGAAAATGATTGGCAACCAGGAACAGGGACAGGATGTTGGAAGAAATATGACAAATAGCTACTGATAAGATATATGTACAAATGCTGTAAGGGGAAGAGGATGATGATGTTCACCGAAGGGCATTTTCATGTTAAAGAAAATGACTCCCAGTTATAAAAGCATTCAAACAGGATATTTTGTGAAGGAATTGTCAGCTTTATAAAATAAGGTATGTTTGTAAGGGAAAATGCATTTGTATAGGCAATAGGTTTCTTAGGTCAAACTAAGATGGCTGCTGCAGTGTTTTATTTGGCCTGGCCCCCCCAGCTAGCCGGCCTTCTGGGGAGGCATGAGTCAGCATACTTGTGTAACCAAGGTGTTATCTCTTATGTGAATCCATGTAATCATGCTTTCCAAAACATATTGCCACTATCGTTCAGAGCCATGTAAGTGCTCACCATGTTCTTGGCCATGCTTTTTGCTGATGATGTATCTCCCCATCAGTCAAGAGCATATCTCACTTGCCCGCTGCCATTCGCGTTTTCTTCCAATTTCTGAATCCTGCAATGGGGCACTTGATAGCCACAGTTCTCCCTCCATACAGTTGGTGTAGTCTGCAGGATAAAGCTGGGGTAAATGTCCCCTTGACCCCAGTGGGGTAGGACACATGGCTTCCTATGGGCTTATGGCAGCCAGTGGCAGCGGTTCTCATGCTGTGGGCCCCTGTCACGGAGTCAGAGCCGGTGCAGTGTATGTCTGTCGTCCTGGAAAAGGCCTTGAGGGCCTTGGAGAAGTCGCTGCAGCCTAGGGAGCGAGCAGCAACTGGTCAGATGGGCTGGTTCTTCCTTATAGCCCTCCAGGAGCAGCATGAGGACACCCTGCGGTGGGAAGCTCAGGTAAGGAAGTTACAAGAGACAGGAGAAAATCTAGAAGTCTGGGTGCAGCAGTTGGGAAAAGAGTTAATGAGCATTTTGACCTTGGATGCTGACGAAACTGCAAGTATGCAGGAGACTGAGGGTGGGGCTCCTTCTCTGCTGTGAGCCCGCCTAGTCGTGAAACAAATAATGGAACATGCACAACTCAAGGGGCCCAGGGGTGGTATGGGGCATGCCTACAGTAACAGAGTACATCTCTTACAGAACTTACACCCCGGCAGAGCTGCGGGAGCTGGGGAAACAGTGCAGGCAACATCCTGGGGAAACCGTGCCTGCCTGGTTGTTGTGCTTGTGGCATGAAGGGATGGACAGAGTCCTTTGTTCCCCAAGAGAGATGGAGCAATTGGCATCCATGACTATACATCCTTCCCTGAGGCAGAGGCTACTGACAAGTGGTCACCATGGTGAGTGTGACCACTCCTTGCTTGAATGGCTTATGGTTGCTGTGAACACATTATGGAATGACACCAGAGAACTACGAGAAACAGTTAGTAAGTGGACATCATACACAGACTTAATTCAGATTTTTCGAGAGTTAGGAATTTGCCAAGTCATTTTTACAGTAGATTACTGGCAGGGACCTGATGTGGCGAGCTTCACAATATGCATGCATGACCTAATTTAGCCACAGCTCCCTCCTGGTTCGTTTGGCTTCCTGGCAGCTGTGCTTACTTCCTATGTGGGGAAGCGGATACATGAGGTCACCACTGCTATGACAGCTTTGGGAGATGCTAAAGAGTGGAAAGAGGGGAAGGGACGAATATGTATGCTACAAGGACCCAAGGAGGGCCTGTGGGCTCAGAACCCCTGCAGAACAAGGCAGTACAAGGGGCCCAGAAGGTGTCTCAAACTCACATGTGGCTATACCTCCTACTAGCAGGAGTAGATAAAGAGAAAATAGCTAAACAGCCTAATGAGGTATTGCTGGCTTTGTGGAATCAGCTGGCTCCCCACCAGTGATTCATGAAAACACTCAAGAGGCGGGGAACTGAGACGCCCACCAAAGAGAACAGCAATGTGCGGCTGCAAGATTTTATGGTTGAAATCCCCCTCTTCGTTATAGACTAGGGGTTAGGCCAAAGCACCTGGTTGCAGGAGACCCCCTGATGACTGGAGGGCACATGTGGAACTTGCTTTTCATTGGTCCCCTATGAATGTGCAGTGGGTTTTGGCCTTGGTGGACACAGGAGCTGATTACTCCCTAATCTATGGAAACCCTGAGTGGTTTGCTGGACACACAGCCTACATAGATGGCTATGGTGGGAAAACTGCTGATGTTAAGCAAGTGACTATTCCATTGGGCTTAGGGTGTTTGGCCCCTGGGCCTTATACTGTGTATGTGTCCTCCATGAAGGAGTATATTCTGGGTTTTGACATTCTGCATGGCTTAACCCTAACTACCTCCGCGGGTCAGTTTCTCCTCCGAGTTAGGTTGTGAAGTCAGTGGTGCGTGGCCACCCCCATCACCCGCTGCAGGTTTTTCCTGCACTTCATCATGTGGTATGTACCCAACAGTATCATTTTCCCAGGGGACGTAAAGAAATTTCACAAACCTTATTGAAGCTGGAAAAGGCTGGCATAGTGCACCCTGCTCACAGTCCATTCAACTATCCTGTTTTGCCAGTAAAGAAACAGGATGGAACATGGAGAATGACAGAAGACTACTGGGAGCTGAATAAAGTGACTCCCCCACTGCATGCAGCAGTGCCATCTATACTGGATCTGATGAATCAGTTGATTTTGGTGCTTGGACAGTACCACTATGTAGTGGACCTGGCCAAGGCTTATTTCTCCACAGACATAGCTATGGACAGTCAAGACCAGTTTGCCTTCACATGGTAAGGATGACAATGGACATTTGTGGTGTTACCACAAGGTTACCTCCACAGCTCAACCATATGTCATGGTTTGGTGGCACAGGATTCGACCACATGGAGTTGGCCATCCTCAGTGTTTTTGTTTCATTATATAGATGATATAATGTTACCTTCTGATTCATTTACAGATCTAGAAAAAGCCACCACCAGTCTTCAAACCTCGTTGAAACAATGGGGTTGGGCAGTGAATGACTCCAATGTTCAGGGACCTGGCTTGTGGGTCAAATTATCGGGTATTGTCTGGTCAGGTAAGACACAAGCAATAGCTAAGGCAGATATAAATAAGATTCAAACTTTCCCCCAATCCACTATGATAAAACAGTTACAGGTGTTTGTGGGGCTTTTGGGATATTGGCATATATTCATTTCCCACATGACCCAACTGTTGCAATCATTGCATTCATTATGTAAAAGGGACACACAGTAGGACTGGTCCCCAGAGACAGAGGCCTCTTTTATGACCACCAAGAGGGCTGTTGCACAGGCCCAGATGCTATAAGTAGTGGACCACTCACAGCCATTTGACATCGATGTGACAGTTGACTCAAGGCGAATGGACTGGGGTTTGTGGCAGCGCCAACGTAAGTGGCAAGTCCCAATTGGTTTTGGTCTCAGACTTGAAAGGGCCCTTAAGAGCATTATTTCTTGATGGAAAGGCAGCTGGTGGCCATATATGCCACCCTTCAGGCCTGTGAAGCTATAACTGGGCAGTCTAAGGTGCTAGTGTGCACCACATGCCCCATAGCAGGATGCGTGAGGTCATGGATAATCAGTTCATGATCAGGGGTAGCCCAGACACCCACTCTGGTGAAGTGGGGAGCTTACTTGGAGCAACGAGCAGAGTTCAGCTACATCCCTTTGACTGCAGAGTTGCAGACAGTACAGGGCCTTCTTGAATTTGTGTCTGATGCTGACCCTCAGATCATGGTAACACCTAGGGAAGAGAGCCCATACTATGCCTCCAGTGGGGGCACAGTATACCGACAGATCCAGTCGTGGCCCCTTAGCCCAGTGGATGGCAGTGGCCATCCAATTGGATCATGATGAAATTTTGTTTGAAATGTGGCAGGGGAAGAACAGCCAATGGGCTGAATTGCATGCCATGTGGATCATAGATCTGCATGAGGTGCCCCCTTTACATGTCTGCACTGATAGCTGGCCCGTGTTTAAGGGCCTCACTGTCTAGTTAGTTACATGGAAAGCCCAAGGTTGGTTAGTAGGGCACTGCCCAGTATGGGGACAGGCAATGTGGGAGGACTTGCTGCAGCAAGAACACCAGAAGGAGGTCCCGGGTGTATAATATTTCAGGACATAGACCTCTAGTCAGCCCAGGCAATGATGAGGCTGACACCCTGCCAAGGGTGCAATGGATCAGGTCATTCTTATCAGCCGACAAAACCCTATTTTTACACCGACCTCTGGGCCATGCCAGTGTAAAGACTATGGATCGAGTGAACCAGAGTTGAAATCTACACATACCTATGGTAGATTCATGGACAGCTTGTTGCCAATGTGAGGTATGTGCCCAACAATATCCACATTGCAGACATCTCCCCACCATTCCTGGACATATACGATGGAGAGACCATCCTTTGGAGAGATGGCAGGTTGACTATGTCGGTCCCCTTCCTCAGTCTAACATGGCAATGTACACCTTCACAGTGGTTGATACCACTACTGGCCTCCTTTTTGCCTATCCAGTGGCCTGGGGTGACCAAAAATCTACCATTAAGGCATTGGAACATTTAACCGCTCTATATGGGTGATCCCTCACTACAAAAAGTGATCAGATAGTCATTTTATGGGACATGAAGTCCAACAGTAGGTACTCCAAATGGACATTGAGTGGATAGCCCATGTGTCCTACTGGCCTCAGGCCACTATCATGATAGAGCAATAGAATAATTTGTTGAAGGGGAAGCTAAAAAGTGGAACTTTGCCCCCATATCTCCAACACTGGACACGGCAGAGGTTGGATTAGGCCATTCTGGTGCCGAATGAGCAGCCTCAAAAGGGTGGACCCACCCCCTTAGATGAGTTGACCTACAAGCAGAGAACTCTTTTCTGATTGACAGATGTCATCAAGGACCCATTGATGCGACCCCAGGTAACTCAGGATGGAACTGTTCTGCTTCTAGCCCTAATTCCCCTCAAGGAAGGAGAGATCAAAACCTAGACATGGCCATGAAGTATAACAGCCCTGAATCCCAGTGGATTGGTCTGTTAGCCCCATGGAGGGATGGGTTACAATACCTTTCTAACAAGTCTCCTACTGTGCTCATCCCTGAGCAGCAATCAGTGACAGTCACAGTGGGCCACCATGGAAAAGGCATCCTCCTCATGTGCACCTTAGTTCTTGCCCTTTGGGTAATTCCCCATGTTCCCCTTTTCTTGGCACCTGAAACCACCAAACCTATTATAGGTGAGGCTGTGTGGTATTATCACCCAGGACAAAAGGCAATTCCAGCCACAATCTTGTCTCAGGATGGATGGGTAGCCTGTGTGCTGCCTGAAGGGCATGAGTTACCCTTAGTGGTTCCCCTCTCTACTCTTTCTTACAAACCAGGGTAATCCAGGCTAACGGCATCATCTCCTGGGCTCACACTTACACTCAAGTCACAAACATTTCTCACTGTTGGGTCTGCATGGAGTTACCGGTGGAAAACTCCAGCAGCATTGCCCCTGCTTCTCTGCTTCTGGACTTTCCTGGCCATGTGGGGGCCCCAGGATGCCAACTATGACTCCGTTCACAAGGTAGTCGAGAAACACCTGCGATGGACTCCACGCCCACATTCCACTTTGGGATACGCCATTTGGGATGGTCAGGGTTGGCTATTAGGGAAATAGGTGGAACTATGCCAAGCGCTCCCCTATATATAGAACAGGGAATGAGTTTGGTAAACCACACTATGGGATGGATTCTAAAAGAGTTTTTTGCAAACATTACCCATGATAATAATGCCACACACTGGTGGAGTGGAAAAGCTTTAGCGGGGACTATCTCCACCAATAGAGTGCCCCAGGATTTTTGTGGATATGTGGAAGACATGGGCGGCTTTATCTTCCTTCTCATTGGACAGGAAGATGCACAGCCATACATCCCAGGGAAGGTCCTCCCCACCTTTACCAAGAAGCCATATAATTGGGATTCTGTGTTCTCTCATTGATATCGGGTGAAACGATAGCCATCCTTTTTCCTGGTGGTGGAGCCATCAAGGTAGAAATAAAGTGAATGCCCTAGAGGAGCATACTTCTCAGGCCCTGACTCAAACTAGACAGACCTTGGCCCTCCTGATGGATGAGGTCACCCAGATGAGAAAGGTAGTTTTACAAAACCACATGGCCCCTGATCCTCTCACTGAAGCTCAAGAAGGCACATGTGCAGTCATACATACTGAATGTTGTGTATATATACCTTATCACAAGGAGGATATCTCCTTTTCATTGAAGGAAGTTCATGGTGAAGTACAAGCCATCCAACAGTTAACTGTACACCATTACAGCAATAGTGGGAACGTCTCTTGTACTCCTGACATTAGATCCTTTTAGTGTTGGAAGTTGCTTGCTATGGTCTGGTGATATTATATTGTTCCCTGTATTGTTGTTGTGGTATTTGTGCCCAAGAGGCCTCTCTGTGGGCCCCTGTGTCGGCCATAAAATCTATTACCTAGGGGATGGAATGTAAGGGAAAATGCATTTGTATAGGCAGTAGGTTTCTTAGGCCAAACTAAGATGATTGCTGCAGTGTTTTTTTCCAGCTTGGCCCCCCGACTAGCTGGCCTTCTGGGGAGACATGATTCAGTGTAATTATGTAAGTAAGGTGTTATCTCCTTTATGAAGCCATGCGATCATGCTTTCCCATGGCATGTTGCCACTGTTGTTCAGAACCATATATAAGCACTCACCATGTTCTTGGCCATGCTTTTCACTGCTTCTGTATCCCCCTCAACAATAAAGAGCATGTCTCAAATGCCTCCTGCCACTTGCCTTTTCTTCCAAATTCTGAAGACTGCACCTGAGCACTCGCTCAACCAGAGCTCCCTCCTCACAATGTTAGAGCATGTGCTAGGGTCAGATGGGTTAAATGAGTTGCCTGCTTTCACAAACAGCTTTATGAGCAAGCTGGATGGGGGCTTCACACTGAGGTCCAGTAAGTTTCTTGCAAAATCAGTGACCCAGTGGGAATCAATATTTGTTCCTGAGATGCCTTCATAAATGTCTCACATCTTTATCTCTAGACCATGGGAATCCATAACTACCAGAGAGGTTTGGGGACACATAATATGCTTGATTGCATTCTTTCTAGGCCTAGGAAAAAGCTCAATGTAGGACAAATGGTTCTTAGCCATATACAAAAATAATTAAATTATTTTTTAATATGAACCTACATTTTATTTTATTTATTTTTTAAATTTCAGAATATTATGGGGGTACAAATATTTTATTTACATATAATACATTTGCCTCACACAAGCCAGGGCTACAAGTATGCCCTTCCTCCATACAGTGTGCTCTGCATCCATTAGCTATGAGTATACCCACCCTGGATCCCCTCCCACCTGACCGACACAATGAATATTGCTACCATGTGAGCACCTTAGTGTTGATCAGTTAGTACCAATTTGATGGCAAGTACATGTGGTGCTTTTTTTTCCCCATTCTTGTGATACCGTACTTCAAAGGATGGGCTCAAGCATTATCCAGGATAATATAAGAGGTGCTAGTTCACCATTGTTTTTTGTAGTTGAGTTGTATTCCATTTTATACACACACACACACACACACACCACATTTTATTAATCCACTCATGTATTGATAGACACTTGGGTTGCATCCACACCTTTGCAATTTTGAATCGTGCTGCCATAAACATTTGAGTGCAGATAGATGTCTTCTATTACAGAATGTTGATTTTTTTTTCCTTTGAGTAAATGCCTAGGAGTGAGAATGCTGGTTCAAATGGTATTTCTATTTTTAGCTCTTTAAGATATCTCCAAATTAATTTCTACAGGGATTGTGCTAATTTGCAGTCCCACCAGCAGTGTAAGAGTGTTCATACCTCTCCACATTCACACCAGCATTAGTTGTTTTGGTACATTTTGATAAAGACCATTCTCACTGGAGTTGAGTGATAACACATTGTGGTTTTGATTTGCATTTCCCTAATTATTAGAAATATTGAGCACTTTTGTATGTGTCTGCTGGCCATTATTATGTCTTCTTTTGTAAAGTTTCTGTTTATGTCCTTTGCCCATTTACATTAATGGGATTGTTGATTTTTTCTTGTTAATTTTCTTAAATTCTATATATATTCTTGTTATCAGATCTTTATCAGATGTGTAGAATGCAAATATTTTCTACCATTCTGTAGGTTATCTATTTGCTCTAATGATAGTCACCATGGCTATGCGTAAGCTTTTTAATTTGATCAGGTCCCATTTATTTACTTTGGTGCTGCTGTGATTGATTTAGGTGTCTTCTTCATAAATTCTTTGTCTAGGCTGATGTCTATAAGAGTTTTCCCAACAATTTATTATAGAATTCTTAAGATTTCATGCCTTAGATTTAAGTCTATATCCATTGTGAGTTGATTTTTGTGAAAGATGGGGATCCAGTTTCAAACTTTTGCATGTAGTTATCCAGTTTTTCCAGCACCAATTATTGAATATAGATTCTTTTCCCCAATGTTTATTTTTGCCTGCTTTGTTGAAGATTAGATTATAATATGAGGATGTTTTTATATCTGGGTTCTCAGTATTGTTCCAAAAGTTTATATCTCTGTACTTGTGGCAGTACCATGCTGTTTTAGTTATTATAGCCTTGTCGTAAAGCTTGAAATCTGGTAGACTGATTGATGCCTCCCAATTTGTTCTTTTTACTTAATATTGCTTTGGCTATACAAGGCCTTCTTTGGTTCCATATGAAGCATATAATAATTTTTTCTAGTTCTTTAAAGAATGATGATGGTATTTTCATAGGTATTGCATTAATTCTATAGATCACTTTAGATAGTATGGACATTTTAACTATTGATTCTGCCAATCCATAAGCATTGTGAAGTTTTCCTTCTGTTTACATCTTCTGCAATTTCTTTTCTCTGTGTTTCATAGTTCTCCCTATATAGGTCTCTCACCTCCTTCATTAAATATGTTCCTCAATATTTAATTTTCTTTGATGCTGTTGTGAATGGTGTTGCATAGTGGTCAAAATATGATTAGTATATATTTTATTCATTTTTCATAGAAAGGTTTGATCTCATTTAGAAATAAAATAAAATAATTAGCATTTATATGTTATCAACTTTGGCTGCTACTATGTGACTCCAAACTTCTGGCTACAAACTGAACATTTGGTCAGGCTTCCAGGGATTTCCAACTTGTTTAGCCTTACATCAGGGTATATGATTAAAATTTTTGCATTTTATCTGGTTATTCGCATGATGGAGACATAGCCTATGATTACAAAGAACTAAAATCTGTTTTTAAATAAACTTAGCAGAAATATCCAGTTTTATGTATCACTATCCAATTATCACCTTAAATGTTTTTCTTCTACTGTTTTTCTTCATTTTATATATATATATATATATATATATATATAGCACAGAACAAAACATCATGTTTTACAACACAAATATATACAATTTCTCATTTTTCAATTAAAAATAAATAAATAAAGTATGTTTCTTTAACTAAAAATGAGTTTGTTACCCAACTTACATTAGATATAGGATAGATAATCTGTATGTCATCAAAGAAATTGTACACATTATTAAACCTGTGGCTATTAAAAGGTCTCAGAAAATAACACATTAGGGAAACAAAACATAAAATTCAGAATATAAGCCAAAAAAAGTTCCTTTGGAATTTTAAAACAAAATTTACTGTAAACAAATAAAAACTAATAAATTTGAAAAGTTAACTGTAAATACCTTGATGATGAATATATCAGACATGCCCAGGGGTTCTATGTTCTGCTTCATTAAATGGCTGTCGAGAGTTTAGCATGGATGCATTTACAAAATCAATGAAGAGTCTAGTAAGTTCATGTATTTTATTAGCTGGATAACAGTCCATAGCATGGACATGGAACAATTTAGAAAACAATTTTTGTATAAATAGATATTCAGGCTCTTTTTTTCTCATTAATATTTTTTATTCCTAGTATAGTGACAGGCAAATAGTAAGAGTTCAGCAAATGTAGGTAGATAAAGCAGTAAATGAATGAATATAGAACAATAGTTGTTTTACATCTACATTATATTTTCCACAAGGAAGGATTTCAGGGCCAAAGAATATTTCTATTTATTTTATTTGAGATTTTTAAAAATTTTGTCTACATTAATAATTCATTTTGTACTAGACAAATAGGGTTTTAAAAATAAAATATAAAGCCTCAGATTATAATCCCAATGTAAAGATTAAAAAATGTTTAATTAATTTAACTGTTTCTATTTTTAATTCTTTAGTAAATACTCTGAGTGTCATCAAATAATACACTTAGGGATTTTTTAATTTATTTTTGTCACCATCATTGACTCCGTGCTACACCCAACGAAAATTACACCATTTCTCTTGATTCCTCTCCAATGTTAAGTCATCACTCTTTCATTCTTCTGTTGATTACTTTTAATTGAAAATATTTAGGCTTAACAATTATAGAGAATATTTCTTTCCTATTTACTTTTTAAGATGGAAATATAAGCATTTCTCCCATTTCTTTCTACCTTTCTTCCCCTTTTTACCTTTAAATTTCTTCCTTACAAATTTTTCATTTTATATTGGTCAAAATTTAAAACATTTACATTCTTTTCAGTAACAAAAATTAGATCTTTTATGCTTTGTCTGTAAGATAATTATAATAGTTGAAAATCAGTAAAGGATATTTAAATTATTAAATTAGGAAAAATCTTTCGCTGCATAGTTAAGAGGGTATATTCTGATAAGATTTTTCTTTTATAGCTCTTTGTTTTCCTCATTGTTAATCACTGCTTTTTATCCCTTTAATTGTGTGGGTTTCTTGATATCTTGAGTTGTTTCAAACTTTCAGTGAATTTCAATCCTTGAGACATCTGACCTGCTACTCCAATTTTGAATGATTGATCTTGGGTCTTGCTTGCAACTTTAAATTTCCCTTAAATATTCTCTGAGGTGAATTAGTGTTTCCTATATACTATGTTTTACTCTTTATTGTTCTGGAGCACGTGTCCAAGTAGCTCCTTGCAAATGGTGTATATAAGAAAGTAAACTTTCTGCCTTATATATCTATGCATTTTTATATTATTCCCTCACATTTGATTGATAATTCAATTCTAGGATGTAAGTGATTTTCCCTAAGAAGTCTGAAGGCATTTATTCATTTTTTAGTGTCCAGTGTTGCTAATGAAAAATATGAAGCCATTCTTAAAAATTGGTTTTTGTTGGGGATTTTTTTTTAATTTTTGATAATTTTCTATTACTACTTATTTTTTTCTTTTTTTATTTCAGCATAATGTGAGGGTACTGATGTTTAGGTTATGTATGTTGTCCCTGCCCCTCCACCCCCCAAGTATGAGCCTAAATATGTCCATCCTTCGGGTGGTGCACATTGCACTCTTTGTGTATGCAAATACCTGTCTCCTCCGTCGCCCGCCCCCGCCCCCACGCCCAACATCCAATAGATGTTATTCTTATATGTGCACGTATGTGTTGATCAATTAATACCAATTTGATGGTGAATACATGTGGTGCTGGTCTTTCCATTCTTGGGATACCTCACTTAGTAGAATGCATTCCAGTTCTATCCAGGAGTATACAAGAGGTGCTATATCACCATTGTTTCTTAAAGCTGAATAGTACTCCATGGTATACATATACCACATTTTATTAATCCACTCATGCATT